>DWAE01001343.1:0-12050 GCA_018237945.1 Heliconius sapho
ATCTATGGCGATTGGTTATTGAATAGATAATTTTCTATCATCTTCGTAATACAATAATTTATTGTACAGTTTATTATTCTTAAAAAAAAATAAAAAAAAATAAGGAACTCACCGAAGAATGCAAATCCGCCGGTTCAGGTGACTTAGTAGTGGTGTCTGCGTAGTTAGAATGCGTCGCGTATATCCGCGGACTCGAGTCCAAGGCTCCCAACGGACTGTGAGTGGTCGTATCTGGGGGGGACCCTCCTATAGTGTTGGGAGATTTATTCCCACGTTGCCCGAACGTTTGCGTAGAAACTGAATGCCTTACACCATCCCCTAGCTCTTGGATCAAACGGCCATAACCTTCATCTTTATCATCAAACGTTTTGTCCTCTTGACTATTTTCACCTGCAGTCAACCTTTTTGGTACTTTTTGACTCAACAGTAAATTTGGATCAATACTCAGACGGGAATTCCCACTTTGCAACGACACTTGAGTGTTGTGTGAGTTCGATACTAATGTTGTTTGTTGTTGGACTATTGTCGTGTTCTGTACGAACGTTGAGTTCGTTCTGTTACTTGTTGCGGATATGGGAACATGTTTGGGAGACAGAGGGACCATTAAAGTTTGGCCCATTTGATTGGTTTGTATGAACTCTTGAGTTTGGACGTTTCCCGATCTCACTTGGGGACTGTTAAAAGTTACGTTAGTTGGGCTGAGATTTGCAAGCAGTGGGCTTAATTGACCATTGAAGTTAGGACTATTGACCATAACTTGGCTATTTGGTGACAGGAACTGTGCACCAGGACTGTGTTGAGATTGTATTATTTTTCCTTGTTGATTTTGAGCTCTGATCACAACTCCGCTGTTAGTACCTGCTGTGAACAGACCCGAATTTTGTACTGGAGTCAAAACGTTCTGCCCATTTACTGTCTGTAACTGCAGTTGCATTGGCATTCCTGTGGAATTATCTTGAATCAAGGCAGTTCCATCCGCGGTCATGACCATACCACCTAAATTAGGTAAAATGAATTGTTGAAAAGCCGGAAAGTTAGACATAACATTACTTGCATTGTTTATAAGATTGACCGGTTGTAACAAGTTTATTTGTTGTGATGGCGACGTATTTGTGATGATTTGCTGAGATCCGAAGTTATTTGCGCTTCCTTGCCCATTCATTACTATGTGGGCTGGTGTACCAGATTTTCCAGGTACTATAGTTAATGCTTGTAGCATTGGTGTGGGCGATATATTGTTAGTCGGTGACAATTGAAAGCCACGAGGTGAAAATTGTGGACTAGAGTTGTGTTGTGGGGACGTGTGATGTACCATCAGATTATTAGGATTTTGTTGTGGTGCTGCAATTTGCAACACATTAGTGATGTTTGGTGTGTGATTTTTCTTCTTCTTACTCCTTTTCTTAAGGCTTTCAGGAGATAGCATAGCAACACCTTGAACGAAACTTTGCCCGTTTTTAACTTCAATCTGCCTTTGATTCTCGTTTGCTTGACCGGAAACCATGCCGCTTGCTACTATTTGAGGTAACACAGTATTTTGTTGAACCACTTGGCCATCGACTGCCATCATTGGTGGTTGAATGACAAAGGGAGTTTGGAGAGTATTTACAACTACAGTTTGTTGGTTAACTAAAGGTTGGACTCCCGCTACCGCTGGTAAGACTTGAGCCACAGAAGTATTAGTCACAGTATTGGATGCAATGGGCGAAATCGTGGTTGTATTTTTCGGAGGAGGCGGCGGCATTTGATTGTTTGATACAATTATCTGACCCGTAGACGAAATCAAAATTTGTCCAGACGTATTTGAACAAGACCTTCTTGAACCCACTGGCGTAGATACTGGGGCACAACTTGTTTCCGGTTTGGGCAAGCTACTGATTACATTTTGCACCATTTCTAAAGGTGATTTCGTTATCATATTCTGCGCAGTTGTTCCCGCAATGTGTAACGGATAGCTTGTTGGTAAATTGACTGAATTTATAAAAGGATCGGGCTGATTGTTTGGTATAGCGTATGTTGTTGCCAAATTAACGCTGGGAGGTGGTGGTGGCCTTATGAAGTTTGCTTGGGACGCATTAATCGACGTAGTAGCTGTGTTAGCCTTGCCCGCTAGCACAGATGTAACTGTATCTCGAGTGACTGAAAAACCACTAGCCATTGTTGTCACAAATGTTTGTATATAGCAAGTTTGAATTAGAGAATGAGCCGGACCACCACCCAAATGTGGAGGAGGACAATATCCTGGCATTGAATTTTCCACTCTTTTCTTAGCTTCTATTCTATAGTCTTGATTACGTAATCTTGGTTTCACTCCTACCATTGATATGTTATCCACTTCCATGAGATTTTTATTAACATTATGATTTGATATGAAATGCATCACTTGGTTGCCGGAAATCGACTGATTGGTAGGTGGCCCGGGGGAATTGTATGGATATGTGTGACTACTGCCGGGAGTAGGAGGATTGCTGTTGAAGTTGTCTCTTGACCCTGGATTAGAATATGCCGGACTTGGGACTGGAAATGAGCAATTTTGTAAAGAATTACTGCTGTGAGGTGTATCAGTGCTCCGAGAACTGTTTGATAAAGTTGGAGAAGGTTCTGGAGGTTGTAGCGTCTCGTTCGGCGACACATTGCTCGTACTAACAATACCAGCTTGTATTGGCCCACAGTTATCGTTCATCATTCTGTCCATATAAGTAGAAGATGTTACTGGGTTATCTTCAAAAATATGTTTTGGACTAGACGTCGTTGCCACTCCGCTATCCAATTCAATTCCGTATACATTTGTATGTTTCATAAATTTATGGCGCATTTGGTTTTCTGATGTTTCCGAGCAGTGGCCCTTATATGGCACGTTACATCCTTTACAACATGGCGGAAGAGTATTTTCATTGCATTTTTCTGGGATTAGACTACTATCTGGCGTATTATTTGGAGAAGGTGATGAATTTGGTACAACATTATTCCTAAAAAGATTAATTTGTTCCCCATGTTTAGTAATAGGTTTGTTTTTATCGCCTTGCATCTGGATACTAAACGAATTGTTCGTATTTTCAAATTGATTAACCTCATATGGAGTGTTAATACCGACTTGCCTAGAAATAGTATTATTTAGCAAAACTGTCTGTTGTGCCAAATATCCGTTAGGATCATCCATAAAAGACGGCACTGTATTTCTTACTACTTCATCTGGTTTACCCTTTGCATCTTGTAATTGTCTTACACCGTTATTTCCAAACATAACTGCCTTATTATCATTAAGAGCAGATTTTTTCTTTGGGGTTTTGTTGCATTTTCTTTTTTTATTCAAATCAGCTCCTGGCCATTGTTGACCCATCATATTATAATGTTGGGGCAACGGAGGCACTCGAGAGCACATGGCTTGATTTAAAATTTGCTCATTATTGGAAAAAGAGGTCCCCGACGAAATATCGTCAATAGTATTTATATTATTATCATCGCATTCTATATTATCAATTTTTTGCAATTTCGGACTGGGACAAGTCAGAGATGGATTATTATCGTTTCTTTTTACTTGCCAAGGCGGAGTTTTAGCGGAGTTAGTCTTAACAACTGTTCCATTTTGTATAACTAATTGACCCTGAGGAGCATATTGGTTGTGGTTTGATTTATTCTGGTTTAAATTTTCCGCCATCTGTGTTTTATATCCTTTCATGACCTCAATCTGCTTCTGATTTCTTTGAATGAATATTTGCTGCTGTTCGTTAATCTTTTGCATCACTTCTGGCGTCAGTGGTTGATTTAAACCACAGAATATTTGTGATTCTTCCTCCTTATGCATTGTTTTCATTTGTGAGTCTTTCTCCTCTTCCTTGTGCTCTGATTCTACTATATTTTGTTGAGCTGAGTGAAGTGAGTTCTTTGAGTTGGATGGGAGTCTACTGTATCCTGTATTCACGCCAATAACTTGCCCATTAGTTCCCAGTACCGGTAAGCCGGAATTTAAATGACCCGATATCTGTTGATTATGCTTTTGCCCTGAGTCAATATTTTCAGGATGTTGCGTGATCCAGCCACTACTAACTGTTAAATAATGAGAGCTTCTTTGGACGAGTGTTTCTTGTTTAGCGTCATCTTGAACATTCAGCATGTTTTGTTGAGGATATGGCACACATGACTGCATATTGCCTGTCCGCTGAGTCATAGAGCCAGGTGACGCTGTCCTCTTTTGGTCATTGTCAGACTGAAAAACACAAGTGATATTTTATTTCAATGTAAATGTGAAACATAAACAATATTATGACAAAAGTTGTATTATACCGTGAGCCAGGGCAAAGAAACATTTTAACATCATACTAATATTATAAAATAAGTATCAAATCATGAATAACAGTCATCAACGTCGGTGTGGGTAATAAGTGTCTACATTTGGCGAGGGTTCAACTTTAACCGTCGCTATGAATACGTAACACATACCTTGAGCTCGTTGAGGGGTCTCTCCCTTTGAACCATCATTTGTGAAACGCTCATGGTCGGCATGAAACCGGGACGTTTCTTCATTTTCTTCTTGGCAGCTTCTGTGCCAGATACTGAAAAAAAAGAGTATTAACATTTATGTTTTAAATATACAATTAGTAATATATGTAGTAAAGCTAATAATAGCTATTATAAAAATAACTATTTACAGCTATAACATAACAACACGCCACAATAGACTCCTAAAATAATTCATCAAATTTATTTACATACGCAATCGACGCGTCGCACGTCGTTTATTACTTTCTATTTATAAAGTTGTTTGGCCTCAAAATTGTATTCCATACACCAAAAAAATTTGTAAATTTTTTAGTGTCGATCTTTTCATTAGTTTAACCTTCAGGTCGACGAGCGAGTGATCGTGTGACTTTACCGCTCTTCAGACGTCCTCAAATACAAGACAGTCTGAAGCGTTGTCCCTCTAATTAAATGACACACTACAGTAAGCAAAGTTAATATTCATTCAGAGATAATATCTCTTGCATTGTTTGGGGCAAACGGCGCACAAAAAGAACTGCAGTACGAAGCTATGTATTTTTAGGTATAAATTTACGAAGTTCTTTTTAACTGATAAAACAGTAAACAGATCGTTATTTTCTTGGTCATTGTCAGACTGAAAAACACAAGTGATATTTTTATGTTAATGAGAAACACAAACGCCTCTTTGTAAGGTTTTTTTATAATATTGTTAGTGAAAACAAAGTGACATTTTAATATTATGTAAGTTCATCA
Source organism: Heliconius sapho (assembly GCA_018237945.1). NCBI lineage: Eukaryota > Metazoa > Arthropoda > Insecta > Lepidoptera > Nymphalidae > Heliconius > Heliconius sapho. The sequence goes on from DWAE01001343.1 coordinate 5,233, forward strand.
AATGAATCAAATTATAATTAATTTATAAGCTAGTTATCGACGTCGATATAGATAATAAAAGATAACTATGGTAATGCCAATATAAAAACACAAATATACAATATAGCACCGTATCATACTGAAAGAGTATGATATACAATGTACACACGATAATAATATTCAGCTTCAAGCTGTATTCCGCATATAGTAGGGTAGGTAGAGGGAACCCAATGTTAAGACACTCCACTCCCCACTTTACGCCGAATTCTAGAGACATTGCGTGTTGGCGGAACTGAACGCCGCGCTTTTGCATCGACAACAGAGTGAAGAAATTATAAAAAAATATATTAAATAAACAATTATAAAATTATAAAATAATTATAGCTGTATGTATAAAAATACTAACATTATACTAAAAGGCATCGACTAATTAAGAGCTATATGAAGACCCAAAGGCGTATAATACCGCAACCGCAGTGAAAATTCGCCATTATGACGCAACAATACACCCCTTTCAATCAACTTGTTAATCGACAAAAAGCCTTTGAATCTATAAAAGCTATTATTTATTCAATAAAATCTTAGAAAGAGAACTTAATTAGACTACCTTTTGTTTGGACAATCTGATTTTCCTTTTTGTTCCAAAAATTAAAATAGGATATCATGATTTGATTTATATAAATGAAATACCTACATATAATAAGATAAAAAAAATAAAGTTGACACGAAAACAACGCAGATTTTCGGTACAACAACGCAACTTTCTTCGCAGCGAAAACAAAGGGTGGCTTAGGGAACTCCTTAAAACGGTACCGTCCTAATTACAAATAAATCTTTGAAACACCAAAACGACTTCAAAATTATATTTTAATCCAGCCAAACAGCCCCACAAATAAGGAAAAGTTAACAGGCGTAATTCGATAGCGCTAAATAATAAACGCGCAGAGTATAATAGCGTTATCTATTTGCGCATTATCTGGCAGATTTGCAATTAAAATACGAGCTGTATGCGGAGGGGATGGGGAGGGGGAGGGTGCTGTAGAGGGATGGAGAGGCGCCACGGGGGTGGGTGGCGCGAGTCAGATCAATAGTCGGCGGGGTGCGCGCCCACGTTACCCTGCAACGCCGATTGTTTCAAATTACAACCGCCTTTGTTCCGCCGATCGAGTCGCCGACGTTTTTGTTTGCCTAAACGGGCCCACTTCCTTCACGGTAATTACGCAATCCTGCGGCTCCCAGTGTTGGCTTCCAGATTTGTCCACTCTCAACGGTAATCGCCTTTAGCTTTAGCGGTATCGGCTTTTACTCTAGCTTAGGAGCGATTTAACGATACTTTGCGTAATGCTTTTTAACATGTTTTTATGGGCCGTAAGTTAAGTTTTTACGACGCACGTTTTTTTTTTCGATAGTCGAGCGCCTTACGTCGTATATCTCAATGGAAAGGCTTTTCTTTATTTCATACACAGAAAGATTCTTAACAAAACTTTCTTTAAGATAATTATGTACTTAATATGGTTAAATGAAAAATTATGTCCAAATGTACATATATAAATGTACTTTGATCAATATTCTGTTTGATTTACATACGTTGTGACATAATAATTTAAAAGAGATTATTGCAGTGAAATAGCTTTGATATTTCTGAGGCCGTTGGCCTAATAATATTATATTATATAGCAAAAAGAAATGAGAAAATTCAAAGAAATCGTCTTAGTAAAGCACTTAAGGGATACACTCGAATATAAACAAGCAATAAAACTTACAATCTTGACGTGAATATACATAGTAAATTTATAAGTTTTACTTTATATTGGATACTATGTCGCGGGGTAAGTGAAGGCTTTCTCTTTTAACGAGTTTATTTCTGGTATTAGTGGGAGTTTCTAATTACGCAAAATGTGGAATTAACGTTTTGAGGTTAGCGGTTTTGTGTTTAGAGACTACATTTATTTTATTATGCTAAATATTCTTACATTAAGCAATAAATTATATACATTTTCAAAATGTAATTCACGTTTTTTTTATCATTATTATATATCATATGAAATTAAGATTTTGTGAGTCAATCAAAAAAATGTAACATTTCAATTACTATAAAAAAACCATGTTATAATTACTCTTTCATACTTATAATTACATGTTATAACTCAGTAACATGTACTTGGTAAAATGAAAATTATACATTTTGAGTGAAGCATATAGGAATTCCTTTGTCCGACCGTCATTTGAATACGGTAGAGTAATAAGACTGTAGAGTACGAGCACAAATTTTACACAAATCTACATGCCGAAACATTAAACCTAGAATAATTACATCCCAGAATCTAGCACCATTGTGTTAAGCAACTAAACATTTCTCGGTGCCGTTCACGTCCACGAGACGCGCCGGTTTTCTTAAGATTTCCAAGTTTTAAATGGTTTCTCGAGTTGGCTATTACGGCTTTTCAAATAGCACAACGTTTCATTAAAACGAAGGTAATGCACAGGTCGCTTTGCCGAGTCGTTGACATCCAGTCATTGAGACAGTTTTTATTAGTGCTGGTGTCGAACTGAGATACTGTAATGTGTTTTCGTCTGGACTATTTATGGCAAAGTTTTTTATATTGTATATCGATTTACGGTTTGATGAATATTTTAGTGTCGATAGAAAAATATATATACTATATTATTTTGGCTCCACTTGAAACTTAATTAATATAATAAGCTTTACGAGTTCTCCAAACGAAGCATAATCAATTACGAGCGAACGAAGTTTATATAACTTTAGCTTATCGAGCGAAGTTTGAAGGAGTTACGAGAAAAGACAATAAGACTTAGAGCTGTATTTGATGTTTTTCTTATTAATACTTTGTAAAAAGTTAATTTAAAGGGTAATGAGGGTAAAAGGTCAAGTTATTTGTTGAACATGTCGCTTGGAAAGGTGACAATGTAGAGAAATTAACATAAGGGAGTAAAACACGGGGGGGTCCGGGGGTGGCTCGCCGGTTACTCCCGGACGGACGGCTGACGAAGTAGTTGCCCACCTATTGCCGCTGCACCCCCTCCGCCACTTAAACACAAAGAGATGTACCCTCTTTGTTACAAGGAACAACTCTTCCCGTCTACCACTTTTCACTAGTTTCACTCTTAAAATAGACAATTTAACTAGCTTCGAGCGCTTCCCACGTTTAAATATTTTCCTGTTTCATAAAATTCTGGAATTTTCCATATTACTTTTCCGTTCGACATAATTAGACACTTTGTAAAAAACATTGGTTTTTACTCTTACATTCATATAGGTAACAGAAATCACGATAGAATGCAAATAATAAAAACCAATCCAATATTATATTCCGTACTATAAATGAAACAAAATAGTTGTTTTCACAAAATGAAAAAAAAAAAAACAGATTGAACGAAATACGTTTGTTTTTGTTACGATGTTGAACGAGGTTAACCAAATACAAAAAAGCAATATAAAATATATTACTGTGCTAGTTAAAAGTTTACTATATATAGCTTACATATACCTACATACATTTATATTTTTAAGCATAAAACGAGATAGCGAGAAAGGCATTGTTTCTCACTGCATAGAGTTATAGAGAGCACATAACTGTTCTTTAGCAATGTGATTGTAAGTATTTGAATAGGATCGGCCAGCATATTTATGCTAGCATGACCAAAATCATGAATCAGCCGATCATATAAATCATTTAGCGCTGTTATACTGTTTACAGTTACTATTTAATTTTATATTATAAAAGGTAAAATTTAATTTTATAGTATAAAAGTACATGAGGCCAGTCGTGGCGCAGGGGCACAAAGTGTGACTGTAAAACTGACAGGTTGGGGATTCGATCCCCACTCGAGGAGATGAAATATATACTTAAATTTATATTTTCATTTCTTCGTTCTGGTGTCGGGACAAAGCGCGGCGTTGAGTTCTGCCACTCAACACGCAACGCCTCCAGAATCCGGTAGAAGGTGGAGAATGAAGTGTCTTAACACTAGGTTCCCCACCTACCCTGCTGTGTGCGGGATAGAGCGTGAATCTGATTTATTTTTATTTTTTATTATAAATGACAAATCAAACGAATACTATTTTCTTTTCAGGCAGATCATATGATAAATACCAATACAAGGGTGATAAGAAACGTTGTATTAGTATTAAATTCTAACACATAGACAATACAACCAATACAAAACACATAAACCCAATAATGTAGTATTGAGGGAAACACAATGCGCTATCAAAGACCGGAACGGGTCCACAGTTAATCCTATTGGGTTCACACTAGTGTAATTGGATGAGAGAGGGACCGCCGGAGATTGCACCCGGAACGCTAAGCGGATAATAATGTTCGCAAACTAAAGCCAACACTGTGCCACGGTGGAAAAAAAAAACATAGGTTCCACACGGTTACGTAACGTACACTCCGCTTAATAAGATTGAAGACCTCTCTGTTGTTAGATGGTATCTACTTGCGCCATAATGTAATAGGTTTGGGCTACTTTAAAAAATTGAATGCTATAATTTAAAATTGTACGCTACGGAAATGTGATGACGGAATAGAGTTGTGGACTTTTTTAATTTTGTAAAGTAGTAGAAACCTGCTTTCAAAATAATAAATTCACATAAAATATTTAGCATAAGAAATTAAAATTTTGTCCTTTAGTAAATTAATTAAAATGAAAAGTACATTGAATCTGACGTACAACGAAATATAACTAATCATATTATTGCGGCGTTGACTTCCGCTACTCAACGCTCAAGGCCTCAAAAATTTGGCGGAAAAGGTATGAAAGCATCTCAATTTGAACGGAGTAACTTAACATTAGGTTCCCAGGTTCTCCTAGGTCTACCCTGCTATGCGCAGGATAGATCGTGAAGCTAAAACACTAATAGTCATATAACGATATAAAGATGAACCAAAAAACCGATACAGTTGGAGTTATATAACGACTACAATACATCTTATCTTAAACCTTTGAACCAGTTGAGTTCACCCATCCGTAAAAACCCAAACAAAAAAAATACAAATAATTAAACAACATAAAAATATTCCAATAGCACATAATAAAATCTCTCAAACATAACAAAGTGTAAATATTTTACATACAACGAGCATAAGGCCGTATCCGCTCCACTGGTGCCGCTTTCACCAGTGGAGCTGGAGTCAGCTCGAGTAGTCGAGTGTAACATGAAGGCTTTTAATTCAACGTTAATTGCTTAGGGAGGCGGAACACGAGGACAGGGCCGTTAAGCGATTATGAGGCGAACCTAATGTGGAAAATGGAAAACTTACGCGGAAAAACTATTTTGTAGCATCAATTTTGTATTGTATTATGATTTTATGAAAATTGCAGGTAATGTCAGTTTTATATACCTAAATGTAATTTTAATCGGGGTAATGGTAGTCCATTTTATACACGATAAAATTTTAAAACTTTCGCTTTTATAGTATAGATAAATAATTTGATATAATCGGTTATATCAAAGGATTTATCTATACAGACAGTCATTAGCATAAATTAATTCATAATTTTTATCAGCATATCAGTATTTTAATCCAATCAATCTATCAGTGAGTATCTTAATATATATTCAAAGCAACACAACATACCTTTCTTTTGATCGATTGTCTGCGGCGGCGGCGTGACCGGCGACTGGACGCGCGATTGCAGGGACGCCAATAGTTTCCGTTTATGATTGCAGAGCTTGGTGAACTCCAAGCCAGCCGCCACTTGGTACGGCTTGCTCACCACCTGAGTAAAAACATAATATTGATTAATAAAAAAAATCAGCATCACGCTGTATCCTGCATGTAGCAAATTAGGTAGAAGGGCCTAGTCCCTAGTCTTAAGACATTCCGCTCCCGACTTTCGCCCCGAATTCTGGAAGCAATGCATTGCGTATGGAGAGGCGGAAATGAACACTGTGCTTTGTCTCGACATCAGAGCGAAGAAAAAACAACATTAAATATTTTATTTCCCCAAGTAGAAATCGAACCCACAACATGTCACGTTTACAGTCGCACCCCCTGCGCCACAACTGGCCTCTATAATTAATAAAAATTTGGATATGATATGATAATTTAATTAAATATTATTTTTGTATTCCCAACTCTCCATCCATTCGAGCACAGAGCGGTATAAAGTGGGAAGACCCAATGCCGCAATTGCTTAATTAGCATTAATATGCAATTTCACATAATATCAAATATTTGTGATTCACACTTCACATATCAAATAGTTTATGACATGGTTTTATTAATAAACCTTCAAGTGTTATAAATTTCTAAAAAAAATCACATACTACATTAAAATTTAAATATTTATGGTATTGTGAAATTTTAATATTTAAAAACTAAACTTTTATACTATCTTATTTCTTATAACTCGCGCTCAAGTACCGGTAGTCATAAATTAATATTCAATTTAAATAAGTTATATCCAAAGAAATCATATTTAAATTTTTAGATTCACGCTGAATGACGCACTAGCAGGGTAAGCAGAGGGAACCTGGAAACCTTGTGTTAAGACATTCCGTTCCCATAAAGACATTTTCGTCGAATTGTGGAGTTACCAGAGCGAGGAAAATGAAAATATTGAACATTTCATTTTCTCGAGTGGGAATCGATCTCACAACCTATACCGTTTATAATCGCAAGCTATTGCTACGGCGCCACGACTGGCCACATTTTAAAAGGTAAATTAAGTAAAATTAAGTAAATCTCTAGATACAAGCCGCTTACTAATCCACCTATTACTAAAATAACCTCAATAGTTAACGCCCGGTGTTTCTAGATTAATTATATACAAATTGGTTTTGGGGTAATAGGCTTATAAAGTCAAGA
>DWAE01001344.1:0-12050 GCA_018237945.1 Heliconius sapho
TTATTTTGTTTGTAATTTTGATATGAATAAATTATTATTATTATTATTATTATTAATTATATAGCAAATCATAACTAACCTCTTGCAACAGGCGCCATGTCCCAACAATTAAGCACACCTTTCTTAGTAACAATTCCGAGAGCCAATTCCAAGTAAAAAGATGGATAAGCAAATATTATACTAAACACGTTATAGAGGAAAAGAAAAGGAATTAATCTTTTAAAATCATGTATATATGGATGCCACCAGAATTGGACTATGCTGATGCAGGCTGACATTACCAGCTCTCTGTAACTTATATTATTGGTCCATCGGTCTTGGATCTAAAGATAAAATCAGTAATTTAAATAAAATAAGTACTTTGTAAGTAGGGAATCCACAAGATTACCCTTACAAGTATTTAAGAATATTCTCATTATTTTTGGTACAATATAAAATAAATATTTATATCACTGTGTAATTTAATAAAATTTTAATAACTTATTTGTACCTAAAACATTAATTTCATTTACCTAAACCAAATATTTTATTATATTATATGTATATATTTTATCTGTGTGTATTTAAAACTTTAATCATATGAATAGTCGGTTAATATATTTATTATTTTTTCTTTCCTTAGTGTATGTATAAATTATTGCCATTTACAAAACGTGAAATTATTTATAATTTAGTTCATATATAAAAAGATAATCACCAAAGGCTCATCCGTTAGCTCTGTATGCACACTTTCCGTTGTACTTTTTGTGTGAGTACTCTGAAATTTTTTATTCGAAATAGATATAACTTTTGAATTGTTAAGTAATAACAAACAGTATATATAAATATTATTCTTACCGAACTTTCGCTCATTGTAGTGTAGCGATAATTTGTAATTAATATAAATATTTATCTTTCCTACAACACGAAAAAAATTAAGTCCTATGAACCATGAATCAAGATATTATGTCAACTGTCATTGAATAATTTAAAAATAAATTACAATAAAATGAGTAAAAATAAATATATGAGAAAATTTATTATCACAGATAAGCCAATACTGATATTCGATAATTTTTGGTCTTTAATCTGTATAGTACATTTTTATATTTTTGTATACCAAGATGTATACGATATCCTATATATCGTGGAAGTGTCAGCACCACTTTAAATGAAACCATAGTTTTAACTACTCTGTAAAGTCTTATACAATTTTCACAGTATATTCCACATACTGTGAGAAATATTTTTTTATTACTACAAAATTTTAATTAGTTACCAGTAATTTCATAGAATTAGAAATAAGGATATTCGTAAGTTACGTATTCTAAACACTTAACTACCTTTCATATGGTAAACCAAATTAATATCGTTCAAATATAGTAACGTTTTTCCATTAAAAAAACATTTTATATTGATATCTATCATATCTTAATTGAAAACTTTATTTAAAACTCAAATAGTAGCTTTATTTAAAACTCAAATAATTAAAAAATCAATTGATTCGTGAAAAAAGTATATATATATTCAAAATTAATTAGTAAGTATATATTTAAAATTAATTCCTAATTAAAAATTGAAATAAATAACGCCAAAATATAAATTCCCACAGGTTTAGGTTAGGTTAGGTTAGCTTATTTATATCAGTCGTTGCGCAGTGGCACGCATCTCAGGGGCACAAGCGTGCGATTATAAGCGCGACATGTTATTGGTTCGATTTCTACTTGAAGAAATTAAATGTTTAATATCTTAATTTCCTCGCTATGGTACAAGATCCAGAATTTGAAGTGAAAAGAGACTGGAAGTGTCTTAATGAGAACAGTATCACTAATTTGGTAAGCATCCTTCAGCTTACCTACTATATGTAGAATACAGTGTGAAAGTAAAAAAACATCTATTATCAGCTCATTCAGTTTCATGCTGTATTCCGCAAACAGGAGGGTAGGCAGAATTAACCTAGTTTTAAGACACTTGAAAGCATTATGTGTTGAGTGGCGGAACTCAACACCGCGCTTTATCGGCTCATGTAGTGTGATTATTTATATATTTAGATTTTCATGTATAGTATATGTTTGTAAGGGACGGTATACATTAAAACAAAGATTGTTAATATAACAAAATTTATTAGGTCAGCTATAACAATTAATTTTACACTAAAATAAACTAAACTAATATAACGATACACTTCAAATCAAAACTTTCGACTCATCAGAAAAATCGTAAACAGTTTCCGAAACAAAGTTAATAACATTAATAACTTACATTAAAAATTCACACAAAAATTGTATCTACACCTTGAAAATAATGTTTCAGAAAAAAAACAACATAAATGAATTTTAAATATCTAAAGAAAATAATAGAAACGCTCTCTTTACACTGTTGATAAACGGAAAAATTTAAGAGCCGTTATTAAGAATACACAAAAAATATAGCAGATTAAATAATAAAAAAAAATATTATAAAGTCTCTTGTATTTATTTCAATAGAATATTTTACGGAAATAGGTAAATCTACCTAAATTGCAATATTACATAAAAGTATATAGACTATATAAGGTCTATAAGGCAACAAATTTCGTTACTTCGTGTTCTATATAGTTATTTATCTTTACTTACTGCTTCTTCTTATTGCTTCTTAAACTATTCATTAAGATCAGGCTTATATTATTATGCCTATAATAATAATTAATAAGTGTCCTCATTACAATATTTCGTAAAATCAATAATTAAATGTCAATTTTCCATTAATATTTCTCATTATATCGCTCATAAGTGGTTAATCTTTGCGCGAGTTTGGCGGCAAATAAGAATTGCTTACTTGGAAGTACCTATAATATGAAGTCAAGAATTTCAGTTCGCTTTTGATGTTATTGGTGTTTTTTTTCTTCTTCTATAACGATCTAAATATAAGCAAAAAAGTTAATTGACTTCTATCGTTAAATGAAAATAAATAAAATGTTCAGTAAAAACCAACAGTAATCGATCGAACGATCGATCTTTTAAAATCCTACATAATATTTGGAGTTTTGATTTATTTCTTTCGACTATTGTACAGCACTAGATGCCTTAAGAAAGGTTAATTTTAAATAAATATATTTTATGCTATTTAAATAGTTTCTTTACAAAAAAGGTTCGCTTTAAAAGTTTGTAAGATCAATAACCGTTATTGCCAATTTTGTTTTATTGAAATGTTATGCAATATCAATCTTTTATGTGCAATTTCTGTGATACAAAAAAATAATCTTAAAAACATCATTTATTAGCACTATATTTTATATAATTACTATTAACTTATACTAGAGATGTGCCGATTATACGGGCTGCGACTCGTCCGCAAAGAGCACCGACATACCGGCTTCTTTCTTACTTTGTATGCATTTCTAAATTAAATGTATGTAAGGTGATTTAAATAAAATCAAAACCTGTATTGTTCTTAATATAATCAATATTTTGAGATCGTGTGTCGCTGCCCGACATGAGAAATTATACTGAATTTATTTGCTTTTTTTAATAGAAAGGTCAACAAACAGCAAAATTGACTTTAGTATAATTTAGCTCTATGATTATAAACGCGGCTTCGCCCGCTTAAATTTAATAGGTATATAGCTCAAAAATTTTACATACTTTGTAGCCTGTGTGATATTCTGATGTACAACCAAAGTCAATGACAATGTAATATAATATTAGTAGGATGTGATCAATAATAAAAAGTTAGTTAAATTTTCGAAATAGTGATCGGCTTAGCCGAAGTCATAATCGGCACAACTCCATCATATACATAGTAGTACATTTTTGGTACTTTTATATATAATATAATATGAAAAAGAAATAAATTTAAGTTACAAAAGGACTCTTTACAATCTTAAAATAAGCTTTTTAAAATAGGGATTTCTTTCATTCTAGTGGTGCGGTAGTATACTATTTTGTTTATTATCTATTTAACAAAAAATATGTAAAATATGTATATGTATAATAAATTTAATAAATGTATTATAACACCTTTTAATTCACTAAATAAAATAATTATTTTATATTTGAAATGGAAGAATATAATAGATATAATAACGAGACAGTTTATTACTACTTTGACTTTTTTTTATAATCCATAGATAAGTATATTTAAAACTGTTACTTTTTTTAATTAAAAAAGAATAATAATATGTGGATGGATACATGACATTATTTTACTATTTTCTTTCGATAAAAAAATATGTTCAGTGCAATATATATTAGATAAAAATAGAGTAGGCTTTACAGTTTCAGTAACCTAATGAAGTTTTAGTTTCAATTTGTCAATAGCACAATGCGTATAAAATATAAAAAAATAATCAAAATCAAAAACACATATTCAATTGTATTGCACAAGCTATTGTGCAATAAATAATATTATCCTTCTATTGGCTTTATAGTTAACACCGAACGAAAATATCAAAAAGTACAGCAATCACGTCTTTTAATGAAGTTACGTGTGATATTTCTTATGCAATTTCTATCCAATCAGAGTCTAAGAATTGTATTCAAAGTGTGGTGGAGTCGATAGGTCGTGGGCGTCCTGGAGTTAATTTTTCTGAACATTAGCGCATTGTTCATACAGGAAGAAAATAATCAAAAGCAAACAAATACTAAAATCAAAATCTGCGCAACCATCTATAGCTAACTTCAGAGCGGTCACTACTCATCGACCGCACTGTAATCACTTATCAATACTTGTAAGTGATTGTTTCTCACATTTAAATTACGTATAAAATTTTTTAATTATACTCAGAAGCTATCGTCGTCGTATCGAACTTTACTTACTTGAAAGACGCGATCTTACGTGAGCTTAAATTCAACTTTACCTTAAAAAAAATTGTATGCAATTTCAAAAATAAATAATGACTTTTCTATGGCATTACAATATATGAAAATAAAATCGTTCTACCGAAGTGTATTATTAATAACTCCTATACAAATAACATTACGATATCTTTATTGAAATAGTTTACTATTGATATAATATTTCAAATTTATAAGTAAATGTCATGAATACATACATCCGTCCATGGTTCATACTTATTTCAAATGTGTTTAATGTTAAAATAATGATATACATATGTCGAGGCTGTGGTGGCACACCGTGTGACTGTTATCTCGCCGGCTGTGAGTTCGATTCCCACTTGGGTAACAATAAAGCGCGGCGTCGAGTTTCACCACTCAACACGCAATATCTCAAAAATTCGGCGGAAAACGGGTAACGGAGTGTTTTCGCACTAGGTTCCCTTTGCCTACCCTGCTGTATGTAAGGTAAGACACAGCGTGAAACTATAAAACAATAATAATAATATATTTTCATAGACTGAACAGGTCCCCAGCGGAAGGTAAAGGTGCTAGGCCTCCAGTGACGTCCGGAAGCCTTGAAACATCCGGCAAGTTCTCAATGTGAGATTTAACTTCAGCTTTCACTTCATATACCTTTTGTAGTTTTATGTTGTATTCCTGTAAAGAAAATATTCATAAAAATTGTGTGTGTAAGTATATATTGTTGAGCTATTTAAAAGATTTTTTAGCTTAAAGCTTGTATCCCAAATATGGCAGGGTAGGGTGAACCCACATTTTGGCAAATTTTCGAGATATTGCGTGTTTAGTAGCGGCACTCGATAGGCAATGTGTAGAATTCAGAAATAAGACATGACACTACATTTTCTCAGATTATCCTGCTATATATGGGACACGTGAAGCTGAAAAAAAATAAAAAAATAGATTGTACATTGAATGTAAAATACGATCATTTTACCTCAAGTTTAGCCTCAGCTTGCTTAGCTAATTCTCTTTGTGCTTGTTCAAAGTCTCTCAACATGGCCGCCACCTTTCTCCTCTTCTCTAGTTCCTCAGAAAGCCTTAAGTTATATTCAGCTAATAATTCCACAGCGGAGTTAACCACCGCACTTAGACTTTCAGCCGATTCCTTATCTATAATGAAAATATTTTATTAAATTTTATTGTAGTATTATACATGTTTTATGAATTTTTGAGATTTTTGAAATGTTTAGAAAAGGTTCAGTTTGAATAATATTGTAGAAAATGTTAATGGGGTTTCAAATAGATATCAACATTTTTTAAATGGAATATAGCGGGATTCAAAACCCGTCTCTTGGAAATTGCCTAGGTTCGAGTCCCGCTACGTTTAAAATTTTTATACGTTTTCCAAAATATTTTTTATTCTTAGTGTGAAATAATGCCTAAAATTACAAAAAAAATATCAAAATGGTTTCTGGAAATACAAACAGTATAAAAAATAGATTTTAGTATAATCCATAAATAATAATAGTATTACGAACAAGGTATAAGTAATTATAATCGTGACCTCAAAAAAGTTACACAAAAGAGAAAGAAAGAAGAAAATTATTCATTTTGAGTTAATCTTTGTTTTTAAATAAATTTATTTTTTAATAATAACATAGAGATTTATTAAAAAAGGTCCGGATACAAGTATTAATATATAGGCAAAATGGAGAATGAGGTATGATGACATTTTTTATTCCAAATGAAACAAAAAGGTCTGATCAATATTTATTTTTATGCTTATAACAGTTTTCGTATGATCCAACAATAACACACAGTAGTTGTGTATCACTTTTTTAAATAAATTACCTTCTAACTTAGACAATAATTGCACTTCAGAAACTTCTGGTGGTAATGACGCTATTCTTTCCCTTACTGCTTCGTCGCTTGATGCACTTGATTCTAGCTCAAGCAACGCCTAGAAAAAGAAAAAATATATAAATATTAGGTACCAGTTAAAAATTAAATACTATATTATATAATTGGTGTTTCATCATCCAGACCAGACATTTTCCTTTAACCTAGAAACTTAAAACGCTAAATATTTGATTACAGTTCATTGGGATACAATTACATCGATAGATCATAATTTTAAAGCAAATAAGTACTCCTAAGCTCACAATCAAACCGACCAGGTGGAGAGTTAATCAGTATGTGGAATGTTTAAATTTATTCCATAATTTTTATTATAAAATGATTTATATATAATGTTTCAAAAGCTCTGAAATAACTAAATTATTTTTCAATTCAAAGTCATCATAAAATATTATGTCGAAAATAATATTTTATGAACATTATGTTTATGTTTAATTTAATATTAGTATGAATCTATGATGGAATTAAGAAAGAAATAATAATATTTATTTTATGTTTATAATTTTCACATTGGATCTATAATTAACATTTATCTCCTATGATGGCTGACTTTAAAGTTTTTTGCCTTATTGGACGAGCCTGAGATGACACTACTTAGCATTCCATATATTCAATGTGTGGGCATGTAAGTTGTCGCAGAATGAAGACGCAGGAACTCAGAGCAGTGCCACTTCCAAGCCAAATATTAAAGGAGCCCCATTAGAAATGCGCATTAAAACTCACTTCCATGATGAAAACTCCTCTAGATGATGATGACATTTAATTAGAAATGATCGTACATTCTAGAAATTAATTGACAATGGTCCTAAACTGGTCAAGATCTTTTAGCAAACTATAGAGATGTCGCTATTGCACCTCTCACTTCTATTTCTACTGCATACAAATTAACTCCACTTTATAACTTCCTGCCTAAATAAGGCTGGTATCAACAAAAGAATATGGAAGCTACCCTTCCATAATATTTTGATCTTTTCTATTGTGTTGGGTGTGTATGTCCACAAAAATATTAAGATTGTCACAATACACACAAATGCCAGGCTACTTGTGGGTTGTGGGTTCATTTCCCACACAATGAAGTGAAATATTTGTTTAAATTTACATTATTAACATTTTTTTCTTCTAATTAATAATTTTACACTCTAAATTCACCATTTACACCTTAAAATTTTTTTCATAATTCATACTTTTTCACTTACAAATTCATTGTTCTTAAAAAATATAAATTTTAACTTGAACAGCATATTATTGATTTGAATATATCATATATAATAGACATGAATATATTTTTAAGATGTATAATACAGTTCACACTGTATCCTGCGCACAACAGGAAAGGCAGAGGGAACCTGGTGATAAAACACTCCATTTTTCGTTTTCTACTAAATAAAATTCACTCTCAAGAGGAAATCATCAACATGCATTATGTTTAAAGAACACTTACAGTAGTATCATAATTTAGCTTCAATAGAATTAATTTAAATAAAAAGCTACTTAATATTATTACAGATGTGGATTAAATTAGACGTGGGTCGTAACGTCTGTTAGGCATAATGGGTAGCGACTACTTTCGGGTACACAAGTAACTAGTTTTCAAAACTGCTTATTTTTGTAACTAGTTACTAAGCATTTGCTTATGCTTACTTCTATAGTTATTATTACAGAAAACATTAAATAACGGTAAAAAGTGATATAATTACGAAAATGCTTAAGGTTATAATATTACCTATCATACTAATATGAAACATATTAATTGCCTATATTCCTAGAATTTTAATATTTGAAAATATTAAATTTTTTCAAAATCCGTAAAGATGTGTGCAGCGATATATTTAAACTTTAAAGGGATGTTATTGTTATTCAAAAGTTAAAAAAATGATTTTTTTAATAAAAAAATTGTATGTTGATTGTTTGATTTTTTTATAATTTTTATAAGCTATATTCACTTAATAATATAATAAAGTTCGCTTAATTATTTAATAAAAACAATCTTTACTTATTGTTCACTTTTTTTAATTTCACTGTTATAAAATGTTCAAAAATATTATTTATAAATAATATTTTTGAACATTTTTGAACAGTTGACTTATTCTTTTTCAGTACTATTTTTAATTCCATACAATTTAATTTATGCATTTAGTAATTTTAATTTTTGTCATCATTTTTAGCATCACCTTTTAATTTCATGGAGTATGTAATGAATCATATTTTAATTATGTGTTTGTTCTAAGAATGCATACAACGAATTTGTATGCATTGTACATTATTTTCATATATTACTGTCTCCCTTTTTGTTCGAAATGTAGTAAGATACAAAGAGATGTGACTAGGTTAGAACTGATGTAACTTATTTTACTATTTTATAATATATTTGAAATAAGTTACAGTTTTACTGCAACTGCTTTTGACAAATATGTTACTGCTTACAGTCAGAAACTATGTATGTGAAATAATTATTGTTTGTCCCCAAAACTAGTTATGCGATTATATGACTCAGAAGCAGTTTCTGAAACCGATTATGTTACATAACCGATGTCTAGATTAAATCCATTTTAGCCTCTTTTACTTTAATATGTCTAAAAATTACAAGCAATGAAAAAGTTGTCATATTCATGTTATTGTTATTAAAAGTTGTCATAATTAAATACATTTTTTTGATATAATATACCTTGACAAGTTCTTCAGGTTCAGGAGGGTCACCTGGTGGCGTATTTGGGCTAATTGTAGTATGAGAGTCGTTATGTGATTCATTAGAGTTTGATTTTGATTCACTCTTTTTTCTTTCTTTTTTCTCTTTAACCTTTTCCTCTAACTTTGGTTTTTTTTCAGATACTTTTAGCTTTGGCTCTGTTTCTGTTGTTTTCCTTTTACTTACGTTATTTGGTTCTGCATCATTTGGATCAACTGTAATACAGGTGACAAATCTATTACAACATTTGCTTTTGAAAGAATAAATATTTAAAATTATTGTGACATTATATAACTAACACTTACCAGCTACTTTAAAGTCTTGGATTTTCTGTGGTTCATATACTCCTCTTTCTTCCCATATATTAAGTATTCTATGCAAGGAGTGTTTAGTTTTTGAGTTAATTCCAGTTTTCGCCATATGCTTAAATGCATCTACAAGAACATTGCCAAATTCTGTGCCATATTCTGGGCCTTTCTTCTTGCTGTTTTGAATAACATCATTCGCCAAGTACATAAATGTTAATTGTTTGCTATCTTTAGCTAGAATATATAATAAAAAAAACTTTTAGGTTATATCATATTAAAACAAGACTAAATCAGACGGAATTGAAATACTTCAATATATATACATATATTACAATGATTGTTCTTTGCGAAACTTATATTATACTCGATGAATTATAAATAAATATAGATTAAATATGTGATTAGGTGTTTAATCTCAACAGAAATTAAGAAAATTGCCTTCTTATCATTATATTTTTGTAAGTACATTTGTTAAGACTAATATAATAATAATTACCTTTTAAAAGTTCTTTATACCACGTTTTAACGATAGCGGCATGATGTTTTCTGTGATGTATAAGCCACAATGACAATGTTTGTATACTTTGTTGGCTAGAATTTAACTCTTGCAATTTACGAACTAAAGCGTTTTCTGTAAACCCGGCCATAGTCACATAAAAAGGTCTATGTTACTAGGTTACGTATCAAAGAGCACCACAAACACGCACAGTTCACTTTTATTTCGATTTTACTTATAGATACTAAAACAGAAATAATACGAACGGTTAATGACTTTGACGTATAATATCGCTATCGCCATCTTCTGGAAACGGACAAAGACTAAAGACTATAGTTAAATTGCACATTAGGTACATAGGTTAAAATAATATATCATAGACAAGCATATATTCAAGCAAAATCACCTACTAAAGCATTTAGTATAAAAAGCTTATTTGTTTATTACAGCGAGTGAAGTGAGCCGGGGGAGAAGCCTCTTAGTCATTCATTTTATATTTTTAGTTGAGTTAATAATTGTAACATCCATGTGAACTTAAACTATAAAGTACGATCCATTTAACCGTAAAATAATTTTATATTTGAATCTGGAACTAGGCTATCTTTGAATTAATATAGTAACCCAATATTTACATTCGCTTAAATTATTAAATAAATAAAGAGTCAAAATACTTAAATTGTGATTAGGTTTAATTTAAATTATATTTTTTAAAGTTTGAACACATGTTTTAAGATTTTTTTTGGGGAATCTAAATAAAAAATTCTTATTGTGATTTTCGCAAGATACTTAAGATACGTGTAAATAAAATAAATATTTTTGTTAATAAAATAATTAGCATATTGTATAATTTCCTATTGACCCCTACAGATCGTATACTTACAAGTATTTTATATTCTACAGATATATAAATTCTACATAGTTTAGAAATATACAGGATGGAAGTGTCAGCGCTCCTTTTACCGAAATAGCATATAGGGTTTATTAGGGTTTAGGATTTGTGTTTTAAACCCATACCTAAAGAAATTAATCAAGATACTCAACAGGACAGAATTAGACGTAGGTTTTTTTTTCCATTTCACGATGCTTATTTCCATATTTGTACTTCGTGTGACGCAGTTACGCATAAGATACCAATAACGTAAACACATACTACTACAAAAATACTACTAAAGGCTAAACAACTTTGAAGTTTGCCGCCAATACCAACGACTTGATTTCGGAATGAGGCGTATGCGGCGGTTTCCCTTTTGATGAGTTTATGTGTGCGTGCGTCGTTCTTGACAAAAGGCGTTTTATATTACAACAATAATTTAATATTTATTTTGTTTCAAAAAAATACCTTTTCATTTTTGGTATTTTTTGTAAAACTGTATTAAACTTGTATAGAGTAGTTAAAACTGTGGTTTCATTTAAAGTGGTGCTGACACTTCCACTTCCTGTGTACAATACAATCTTTAAATATTTCTTAAAAATTTACAAATAAAAGTGAACAAATCAATGGTAGCGCCCATGGTCTAATGGATTTTTAATTAAATGGATAGAAAAGAAAATAAAAAGAATAAATATTTAAAACATTTAGAATGTTAAATTTTATTATCAATGTGATCATGTACCTATTATTAATTTTGACGATGAGATAAATGAAAATTTATATAGCGTTCTAGATACTGATTATAATATATATAATCAGATTCATATTTTTAATTAATATTTTTCTCCAATACATAACTCGTTTAGTTAAATTTTAACATGTTAATATTTGTTATATGTTATAAACTTGTAAAGTGAGAAATATAGTAACTGAATTCAAAAAAATATTAACACGTTTTTGTATATTAAATAGGTTATACGGAGATAGGGCTTTTCTCTATATTTATATTTTCTTA
>DWAE01001345.1:0-12045 GCA_018237945.1 Heliconius sapho
ATATCTGTCGTGTGCAACGTGACTAGTGCGACCAAAACACTTTGTAGGCGAATGTGAGCGCGAATCTCATACGTAATATCACTTTTCCCTCCGCGCTCATCCGAGTAATTTTTTTTTATCTTCAAAATTGCTTTCGCCTATACATGTTAGTCGCTCTAAATACGATATTTTACTATAATAATCGTTAACGGTTTCAAATAAATGTATGTAAAAGTATCTATTTATTCATAACATATTTTCAGATCAAAATAAAAAATATATCTGTCTATTCATTATTCTGACTGTTTATGCTGAAAAGAACAAAATCGAGAAAAGTAACTGTCCATTAGAGTTCATTTAAAATTTTAAAACAAACTACAAAATGTAAACATTGTTACGTGACACATTAACAACTACAAGGCGACAACAACGACTTGGCTTTAGAACAGTATTATTGTATGTTTTTGTAAAAGTATCTTACTGTTCTAATTGTGGTGCAGAAATATTTTCATTTATAAAATATATTTTTCCGTCGGTTATAGGTCAATAGATATATTTTTTTATTCAATAACTATAAATTATATTTTGAATTTTTAGTTTTCAATGTTTTTTTTTTAATAATGAATTAAATTATTTATTTTATTATATTATATGTTTCTAAATAACAAAATGTGTACATAATAATATAAATAAATAATTATTTCAACGATATTGTTACTCAACAGTAATATTATTTTACAGGAAATGGGAATAGCACTACTTTGTGCAATACTAACAGTCACCGGCGTTGTGGCGGATGACTGGCAACCAATTATAGCAGATTCACCACAGCTCTATACCACATACTCTAAGCCATCGGAGCGATCATTAGATGGAAGGTAACAGACAATTTCTTTATCATAATACAATATAAGATGTGTCTCAAATATATAAAATTCACGCTCTCCAGAATAGAGTGATTTTATAGTAGATTTTTTTTTAGTAGAGAGGAATAAATAAATATTATATCCTGTTTTATCTTTCTCTGCAAAGCCTTAAACTCAGAATATATTGACCAGAATACTCTTCATGGTCCTTGACCTCTTCAAGTGTAAGAAAGCATATGCTGCTAAAAAAATTTGGATAGGTATGTCGAGGCATTTTCGTCAAAATTCTTTGCCAAACCGTTAGCACCTAAATATATTATCTCAAGTTCTCTTGGGAGGTTTTCCATTACCTTGTAGGGTTCAAAAATCCGAATGGAAAAAATTTACAAATGTAAATAG
Organism: Heliconius sapho; assembly: GCA_018237945.1. Classification (NCBI taxonomy): domain Eukaryota; kingdom Metazoa; phylum Arthropoda; class Insecta; order Lepidoptera; family Nymphalidae; genus Heliconius; species Heliconius sapho. Next base: position 1,245 of record DWAE01001345.1, read on the forward strand.
CCAAGATTCTGAACATCCCGCACTCGCTACCATATAACGTGAGGATTATGTTCTGGTTTGCATGCTAAAACATCGTAATCGACCCATTTAACTCTAATGAAGAGTTATTATGAACTCGTGCAAACTATATCCTAGGTAGCTGAACTGAGCTGAGATGAGTTATAACAACTTTGCTGTTTGTTTAGCATCTGTAACAATAGTGTTAAATTTTACAAGTCTCGCGGTCTGGTTGGTTGGATGATTATTATTAGATAGCTTTAGACTGCTTTTTGAGCCCTTCTTACACTTCCAGACGCAATTTCAGCTCCAGTAGCAATTCTTTTACTAATTTAAATAACTTCTGTTTTAATATATTCTTTTTGTGTAATGACCATTATTCCCACCACAATATAACCTCAATAAACTACCCGTAAAAAATCTTCTCGGAACCGTTTCTTTTGAATCCAATGAAACTAGTTGCTAGCAAGTCAAGCCCTATAAGATCATTCATCATTTTAGAAATTTGGTCGTAGTAAAAGTCGACAGGACTGTAACAACGATGGCTCGTAAACACTTCGGAGTCTTTTTTTAAATGTATATGATATATAACTTTGTAGTTATTAGTCATTTTGGTCTCTATTAATATTTCATGTTTATAATAATATTTTTCATTTTTAGTCCCCAGCCAAAAATTATCAACCGTAGACCAGTTCTCCAATCTAAGCCTCCACCTTTCGGCCCTAACAAATTGTTCAGCTCCGAGCCAGAGGCTGGTTCAGATGCATGCAGCGTATACAAAGTTTCTATGAACCAAGAACTTTTCTACCAATACGTCGAATATGAAAAATCTTTGCCAGATCTTAAAGAGTTCACACTTTGTATGTGGTCAAAGTTCCACAACCACTCTGATGATCATCCACTGTTCTCGTATGCTGGTAAGTCCCGAATATGTATATTTTTCTGTAGCACTTTTTAGTCTATGTCGTTATTGGTATTCTGCTTAAAACTGCTTTTTATAATTAATCTTATTTTATGAATCATATCAAGGTAAACTACCTTATTATGGAGAATAAATTCAAGGTTCGTTTCTAGTAAAGTGTTAGCTGAAAGTTCACAAAACTTTTGTACATGTTGTTGTGTGTTTGCTTTCGAATAGCACTCTTCGAATAACTGAACTTTTTAAAGTCGGTTGAGATGATTTTGTAAATAGTCTGATTAAGTAATTTAATATAACTTATTCGAAGCTGTAGTTTTTTATTTTATTTGATTTGTTTATTGTCTCGAAAGCTAAATCTAAGTCGACGCAGTTATAGTTAAATGTGAAAGTGATAGGATATATATTTTCATTATAATAGTAATATTTAGTTATTAAAACTAAATATATAATATAAATTTATAGATTTAAAATAACTTTGAATGAACGGACACCAAAAATACCTACATATATATGATTATGGATAAAAAATAATTCATATTAAAGGTATCAAAAGTTGATATATTTTAACCGTATGTGAATTGTGGTACAGAAACTTAATGGATCCTTATATGTTTAAAGACCTTCACAACTACCGGTTAATGAGTTGAAATTATCCATGTGATAAATTTACCCTACTTCGTTCGACACACCTTACGAAATAGTGTAGCAGCCGAGATGCATTGCGTAAGTCCACTAAGCCGTGATCAGTATACGAGTATAACAATTTGTACCCAATTGATACGAGATTAGCTTATTATATAGAAAATAACTTACATAATATTCTTATTAATATTATTTCATAATATTGGTGGTTATCCTGTAAGAGAACGTTACTGGTCCGACAAAATATTGTGGTTGATATTTAAATAAATAATGATGTACGTAAAGGAACATGTTAGTAGGTAGGCAACTTTAAGATTTTTTCTCATAAAATAATAAAGGGAAATATATGATTTTATATTTTCCAATCTCAATGATATAAGTCCGTATTATAAAATGTATTCTATAATCCTATTAGAACATCAATACCTTTGTTACATACGTAGCTTTCTAATTTTTATGCAGGAATTCTATAAGAATTATCTTTTCCATTTCCAAGTAGCACAAAATCTTCTTTTTAGTAGATGATTTCAAATTAATAACTCGATATTATTTAATAATAGACATTGTACTTTTGTGGAGTCACATTTAAAAGTTGCACGTTTTTAGGCTTCCGTATCTCATGAGGTAAAAACGGACCCCTTATCGATTAATCCCTAAGACGATATATCTGTCAAGACTGTCTGTCAAGACATCTTAAAATCGCGTGGAGGTATCAATATAAAATTAATATCAAATATTCAAGTCTTGCTTGAGGCACAGAAAACATCAAGCTTCTAAGTCAATGGCATCAAAAGATACGAGCTGTTATGCTTCGATTTCGTTATATTTTGTATGAAATTCATCGAGTAATCAAAACTGAGGAAAGAGTACGTCCCGTAGAATTAAGCATTTATTTACCACAAACAGATAACTTGCAATACAAATAAAGGAGAGGTCCGAAAATTTAAAACTTATGGGAACTTCATAGAAAAATCATAAGAAACTTATATTGGTAAGTCATTTCATATAAAATGACTGCATATGCCCGAATATTTAAGTTTGTAAACTTTTATAAGTTGCACTCCCCGTCGACCTACAAACTTGAAATTGGGACATAAGCCTCGGTAGGCGAGTCCGATTCGCACTTAACATGTTTTTGATATATTGTGCCATCAAAGATGAACCAAATTGAAGGAGAACAAAATATAGAGCTAAGTTTTCGATAATGCTTAAATCACTTTTGCTTAGTAAATGAAACACAAAGGCACATTCTTGCTAATTTTGTAAATTTATTTGAATCGAGGTATACGGGTACAGGCATATAATTTACATTGTACCCGGAACAACGCAAGTATAGTAGACCAGTTCTTTTGTAATAATGTAGTAATATCGGCACGATAAAGCCACACTTGAATAATAATTTTATGAAAAGATTATGTAATTGTAAAATGTACTTACCTAGCATTTACTGTTGACTCAAATTGAAATTTGTAGTTTAAGGTTTATAAATGATATTATATATTATAATTATAACGGTTAATGAATACGTAAATTAGAAATGATGCACGCTTTTTTCATATTATTTTATCAACTTATATTTTACTTAAATGGTTTGTCTTCGTATATTAAAATACATTATTTATAGTAAGATCTTCGCTTTTCACGATTATTATATAGTTTCATTTATATCGTTATTTATCATATGATATGATAATAAGGTATAACACACATACGGTAAAAAGTTGCCTGCATTAATTGGCTGAACATAAAAAAAATAAAAGAAAAAATATAGGCTTAGAGTTGCGTCATCACGACATTCAAAATAATGTGCAGAATAGAGAATGAAAAGATAATGTATTCGCCTCAGTAGATAGTGGGAAAAAGTAAGAACAAGTTGAGATGGTTCATTCACTGTGAGAGAATTTAAAAAAGGAGAGACAGTAAAAAAATATTTATCGTATGTCTCGCGACTTTTTATTGTGGGAGATTTGTCTTTCGAAAACACATTTATACTGGAAGGTCACATAAAAGTATAAAGTGTAGAACAAATAATATATTTAATTTTTTTATTAGGCCATTATCAATCGCCAAAAGTATAAGCAGACTTCAGCTAACAATGTATCTCTGAAAAATAAACAGACGACGTCCAGAATATACACTAACTTTTTATCAGCTTCACGCTGTATCCCGCACTTCGTAGGGTAGGCAGAGGAAACCTTCTCTTTACTAGTCTGCTATAATCTGTGTTAATATTATTGATAGGACACATTAATCTCTAGGAATACTAATATATAGTAATGTGAAACTATTAAAACTAATAAAAATACTAAAACTATTTATATTTATCGATACCTGGTCAAAAAAATTACGCTACTTTATTATTGCACTACAATAAAATAATTTCACTTAAAATTCTTTTATAAACACATTTACACACACAAATATTTAAAAAATATTTAAATAAAAATAAAAATATACCTATAATATTTATTTTTAGCTATACATCATATTATATTAAATTTAAATTATTTGTTATTATAGTGTAAATTTATCGAACTGAATAATATTACAGTTGGTGATAATCCGAAGGAGATTTCGGCTTGGATATCAAACACTAAAGAGGCAAGCTACTTCAGCATGGCGATCCACGGACAGACTTACTTCAGGCTCAACTATCCCCTCAAACTTAACACGTGAGTATTGGTTTGCTAGCGAACAATATTGCCTTAACATTAGTAACGAATTGTTTAGTTAAACACGCTAATCTCATAAACTGATTTTTATATAACTGCTGGTCGATTTGTCGGGAGGGTTTAAAAGTCTGTATTACAACACAGAACTGTATCTAAGTATTACAATTTATTGTTAAATAATCAATCATAAATAAATAAATAACTGCATAGTTCCATCATCAATTAATACAATATCATGCGGACAAACCGGCGAACGGGCCGGCACTTAGTACTAAACACAATCAATTAATTCGGCTTAAGAGTTTTATTAAAAACATGAACAAAATGCAAAAATCAGGGAAACTGTTATTATTTCAAAAACATTTTACAACAAAAATTGCTTTTGAGAGCTCTTATTTAAATTTTATAATTAATGCAATTCAAGCACATTATTCGCTGAATATACCCATACTAGTATTTGTACTAACGATATAAACACAGCATCATCTCAGGAATATCATAATACAAAGCTCGTTAAACTTACACACAAGGTTAAATTGTACACACAAAGTGGATTGTGTTTGGTTTGCGATTTCCGTCATGGAATCCTTTACGTTAATGGCACAGATATTAATCACACACACAAATATTGATGTATACAGTTGTGTTTTTGAGTCTATCTAGGCATATAATAAGACTAATATTACAAATGTGATGTAATATGTTTGTGGGGCAGGATATTTGTTCCGCTTTCTTTTTTCGTTTTAAAACTTTACAGTCATATTGGATTTTCTATATCATAACGGGCTAATTAAATAATAATTTACATATATACGTTAAACCATTGTTTTTAATTTTTATAATAAGCATGGTTGTGGGTTGGATTCTGACTCGGGAGAATTAATTATCTGCATGTTTTCGCTCTAGTAACATGGCGAAGAAGTGCGTGCGAAGGAAAGGGTGGCTGTGAATTCCGCCAGTAGACATGCAATGTGTTGAAAGGTGGAGAACGTAGTATCTTAGCACTAGGTTTTCTCAGCTTAAGCGTAAAACCTATGTGTAATTGTGTATACGTTAAGCTAAAAATAATAACTTATTATTAAATAAATGATTTGATGATTTTTTTAATTATTAAAAACATACGAATATAATAAATCCTTTTGGTATCATGTTTAACAAATGATTTATATAGCTGTTTAACTTCCATCCAAGTGTATCACACGATAAAAAAAATTATAAAAAAAAACGAATCCTCTTTGACTTCACGAATTTGTATAAAATATTTTTTAATAAAAGGAATATCGCGTTGGAAGTAGTAGGATTGTTAACGGCGTCCCTTTGTTAACTCGCAATGCCTTTGAGCAGGAGTCAGTTTTAAAATTATTATCCACCTAAGCGATTAAAGGAAACGCCAACAAAGCACTGCCTGATAAACTTTATGAACTTATTTCCTAATAAGAAAAGAATGTGCAAATAAAACAAGCGCTATGTCGAGCTCGTGTCACATAGATATGACATACGCGCGACGCTGTACCAAAGTAAAAGTTAATTTTATTAACTTTTTTCTTCTTCCACATTCTTAGTAATTGTTATAAATTATTAATGTCGAGGTCAGTCGTCGGACAGGGGTACACGTGTGACTGTAAACGCGATGGTTGATGGATGGTTTTGGGTTCGATCTGATCTCGAGGAAACGAAATATTTAATATTTTCATGTGCTTCGCTCTGGTGTCAAGACGCAATGCCTCCAGAGTTCAGCGTAAAATGGAGAACGGAGTGTCTTAACACTAGGTTCCCTCTGCCTATCCTGCTGCGTGCGGGATACAGCGTGTCACACACACACACAAACATGTTATTACATGACAATTAATAAGATTAACCTTACCATATTTATTCAATACGATACGACAGTTATAAAATAAATAATTTAATAAGTAGTTACAGCATTGTGCAGTTAGTAAGCCGGACAATCTCTTTAAGCGTAGTGTTAATGTCAAAACTAGACAACGGATTATATGCATTTGCATGTTTACATATGCAAATGCATATAGTTGTTTTAGTGCCGTTATTGCATATTTTGGGACTTTTTCATTGATAGTGCTTATTTCAATAGTTACGTTACGTTTCAATAGTTACGTTACGAATGCCAAATGTCATGCCAAAGGTATGTGTCGTCACTCTAATTCTTATCTTTATGTATTTAATTATATAATAATGTTTCGCATGTTTTATTTTTCTTCATGCTCATGCGTTAAGACACTTCTTTCTCTTTCCGCGGAGTTCTCGAGGCATTACAATATGGTACTTTGTTACAAGAAAGTGAAAATTTATATAAAGAAAGACATTCTCCCGAGTGGGAATCGAACCCACAGCGTTTCGCGTTTAGTCATACGCTAGTGCCACTGTCCAAAGGCGTCCTCATATGTTTATTATAATAATACATAATTAATCAATCGATAAGACTTAGTATAAATCTTTTATTTTATATTATTTCGCTACACCACTGAGGTAAAACATATTCATCTAACCACAAATATGGTCGGCTTAAAACGAATTTATCAAATATTTGAATATCCAAATTGCGTTCATTATATTGTACTCGTATTCAATACTTATGTAATATTAAATGTATTCATATCGATTGCAATTATGAAAGTTCGAAACGTAAAAGAGCTTATATTGCAAGTTATTCAAACAAGTTCAAACAGGATCTAGTCGGAGTTCATGTAGCATCAGAAACCTCTAAAACCTGGTTGCATGACAAATTAACTTAATTACTTATTATATTGAAATATGCAAGGGAGATTTAGTTTAATATATGTACGTTGTTAAATATGTGAATTTACAGGTATAAAATAAATCATAGTGGAATCGGAACTGTATAATTGTGTTCATTGATTATGTTCCCAATATACCTATATTATTTTCAAAATTAATATTTAATTTATATTTTTTTTAAATCACCTTATTTCTTATTTTTAGATGGTATCATTCTTGCCAATCTTGGAATGGTAAAACAGGCGAATGGCAAATTTGGGTGAACGGTGAAAGAGTTGGCAGAGGATTTCACAACAGGGTGAGAAACAGACGAACTTAAAATCTATTTAAAGCCCATATTAAATAAAGCTCAAATTGGTGCTAGTCTAAATTAGCATTGTTGACTAAGTGAATAAAGGGAGTGAACAGAACACGTACGAGAGGGCTGCACAGGTAGTTCGGTAACAAGCTTACTGATATTTTGTTCTCTGAATGCGTGTTTTAATTAAATACAGTTGCCGTGGCACAGCCTGTCGGACTCGGACGCTATGCTGTCATTTTCGTTAACATCAACTTATAAGCTTTACATATGGGTATATTATCATCGTGTAACGTTATTTCGTATTTATGAGTTAAAAAAATTAAATATTCCACTGTAAACTATAATAATAATAACAAAGTTTTTAAAATAAATTAACATTTTAACATACGTACTGATTTCTTATATTTATATATATATAAAGTTTTACTTGTAACGTTAACAGCTCGTGGGTCATATTATAAAAGGAGGTGGAATTGCGACTAGCGGCCAAGAACAATCTCTTTTATACAAAAATGATGGCAAAGAACCTGTTTTGAGTAAGTTGCTAGAATAATAATATTATATATTTATTAAGATTAGGTTCAATTATTTGCGGTAAGAAAAAAATCTAGTCAACATTATTTTTAATTATTAAAATTTAATTTTAGAACAACCCGGCCTGATCGGTGAAATTACCATGCTCCAAATGTACCACGTCGCTTTAACTGCCGGAAAAGCGCATAAAGATCACAAGCATCATCACGTACATCATTTCAAACATGACGGCACACTCTTCGAGACATCATCGGAGGCAGTTACGGAACCACCTCCACCTCCGCCTACTCCTCTCGGCAATGGAAACTTTTTAATAGGGGGTCAATTACAAAGACCTGCGAACCTAAATCTGGCACGTCAGCAACAAATGATACCCGTACAGCTTTCTAACGGTCTTCAGTTACAACAAGAATATGTGAATGGACAATTGGGTAATAGAATAGTCTCCGAGCAACTACTGAATAATGTTCAATCGCTTGCTAGTAATCAGGCCAGCGGTGGCGTCCAACGTATACCGTTAGTTGGTTTGTCAGTTTCACCAGTTGAACAAAGTTTCAACGCAAGGCCCCTAGGACCGTCAAAAGGAACGACTGTACTTCTTTCTGGATCTCTCCTTAATCCCGCCAACGTGCAATATATCGATGATACAGCAAATTCTCACAATTTATACAAACGAGACTCTAAAAAACGCGATAAGAGAGACAATCCGGAAAAAGAATTGGCTGAGGAAATTACGTCAGGTAACAAATATTTAGCGACCAACCAACACTTTATAATGAAGATATGTATACTTAGCCTCACCATAAATATTGTTACAAAGAAAAATATATATATATTTTTACGCATCATTTGTTAGTTTAATACATTAATACAAAACTTTGAATTTGTCAAAAGTAATATTTTGTTTAAATTTAATCGCAACAGTATTTATGGCCAGACTAAAGTATACAAACATATGCATATTACAATATTATAGGAAATTATAAGATTATAATGATTAATTTAATTAGGTAAAAAGGACAAACGGGGTCTCGTTGCCTTATCAGACGGCTCTATAATCGACGAAGCATTACTTAGCCCTGAGGCGCTCGGAGACAAAGAGGATGAAGTATTATTCCAACAGTCACTTCTCAATGGCTTAGCTGGAGTTGTTGGAAATCTCCCTGTCCAAAATTTGCAAAAGAAGAATGTAAGTTTTAGTAATTGTGTAATATAAAAAGTAAATAGCAATTCAAATTGATCAAAAATAATTTAAATAAACAATTTAAACAAAATATATTTGAAATAATTGAATGAAGGAGAAATTATTAACTTAGAATAAACAACTAAAGTTACATTTACATGTATAACATTTTACGTAACTATAAAAAATAATGAATTATTAACTTACTATCGTGAGAAAAATACATAAAAGAAACATTCATAAATTAATATTATTTTATTAATATATGCCGATCGTATGTAATAATAAAATGATACTAACATAATTAAAAGTACAAAAATATATTTCTTTATATAAAAAAAATTGAAACATTCCAGGTGGACGAAAGGGAGCCAGCGGAGGCTGAAGTGAGAGCAGTAATGCAAGTTTGCAGTGGTTGTACACCTGAACCCTTTAAGAAAGCTCTTGTGCTCTCTTGGAGAGCCACTCCCAAGAAACTGTATAGCGGAGCACATTATTATAAGGGATTACCTATTTGCCGCGCATTTTAAATATTCACGTGAAATAGATCGGTTTTATAAATAGAAAATTTTGTACAAAACTGAATATCACCATAAACTATGAAGCGTTATAATTTAATTTTTTTATCGTCATGATTATTATTCATTTCATATTCATCCATAGACACAGTGATAACATTAAATTATAAATAAACATTGTACATATATACATATGTATTCTTACGTAAAAACATCTAATTTGGAAAAAATATTTGAATTGTAATTAAGTTTTAAGTAATTTAGAACTTAACAAGGTTCACCTGATATAATTTAAGTTGTGGCGATTTTTTAAAATAATATTTTAATTCAGAATGTCAAACTTGCCATCTCTTATTATTTATTATAGTCTTAAGATAGTCTTAATAAATTTTTGTACATTCGTTTATAATTAATTACTTTTATTGTTTTTCTAGTATTAACTACCGACTAATATATGTATTAAAATGCATATAATATACTCGTTGTTTCAGTTTTTATAACATTTAATTATTAAATAACCTGTTAAAATGTCTATTTTGCTTTTAAAGATGTATGTGTATTTTCATTATAAAATTTGTAATTAATATAAATTCTGCTTAATAATTTTGTTGAACATTAATATAATTTATGTTTAAGATTCAATATTATGAAAATAATTTTGCAAGTAAAACTAATTTCTAACTCTAACAATATATTTATTTATTAGACATCAATATGATGCAGCTTCTCCAGTTAATATCAGATTTAATAATAATTTGACGTAGTCCTGTTTTCGCATAGATCAAATAAATATAGGTGTACGTATTAATAGAGTAGAGGTTCGAGAGTTGTGGGGACCCTCCAGCCATGAGGAAGGGGGGGTAGGGGGGGTGGGGGGTGGTGTTGGTCGTGCCTCCCTGACCACCCGATCAGGGTGATGCGGCACCCCCAATCGATGGTAGACCGCTATATAAAGAGACCGCTAATGGGTGAACATCTCCCGCTAAATTGTCAAAACGTTTCACAAAAATAATATAAGAATGTATGATATGAATGATACTTACTTTATTTTTGTTGTGCACATGTTGCGAGTGGTAGTCGGAGTCGATCTCCGGTTCTGAGAAGTAATTCTGCTCCTGTATGGAAGAAATAATTTTAAACTATATAAATATGTGATATGTCTTTTACCTCATCATTTTACCTTACACCTATTTTATTCATATTGTATTCAGGATAAAAAATATAAAAAATAAAATCAGCTTCACGCTGTATCCCGCACACAGCAGGGTAGGCAGAGGG
>DWAE01001346.1:0-12041 GCA_018237945.1 Heliconius sapho
CATTTACCATTAGGTGACCCGAACGCTCGTTTGCCGTGTCTTTTCCATAAAAAAAGATTATTACAAAAAATACACAAAAAATATGTATTTAGACTTGCAGTGAATTAATGTACATACTTAATTAATCATTAGAATTATCAAACTGTACAAGAGTCAACCCTAATATGCTTAAAAGTCATACAATATTAAATGAACTAATTACTTCAACTGAATCATAGCTTCTGGATAAGCGATTGCTAAAGAGATTTTAAATTTATCAAATCTATTCAAATGAAAAGTAATAAAAAATACGATTGGCTCGTCTTTTAAAACAAAATTTGAATGCTTTCATAATTTTTTTCTTCGAGCTAAACTAAAAAAAATATTAAAAATAAGAAAATATGTGCATTTTAAGCTATGTACACTGTATTCCAAATATAAGGTAGGAAGAATATTTTTGAGCTTGGAATGAAAAAGAAATTCATTTCCCCTAGAAAGAATAGAATCCACAACCGTTGGGGTTACAGTCAGAAATTGTGCCCCTGTACCGCGATGGCGTCAATAGAGAAAAAAAAAATCTTTATTATAAGAACTTAAAATAGTCCATACATTCAAGTTTAACAAAACCTGTCGAAAAGACCTTACGCGGATGCTCTTGACCCACTTGCTAAGAGATCTTTTCGATGGAACGCCGTGCGGTATGTAAAAAAATCGTATTTTTACCAAAATGCCTTTATAATTTTATTTTATACGTTTATTTCATATGGTAATTGAACGTGATGGTTGCTAGTTAGACCCGTATTTATAAACCGCTCTTCAGGCTGAGATCAATGTTGAGATGCCGTTTACTTTGATAAATATAATAAGATATATTTATGAATGAAAACGGCATCTTAAGATCTATATTTGACTTTATAGCAGTTTTTTAATACGGTGCTTAGGCTCTTTCAGCTTCACGCTGTATCTCGCATATAGCAGCGTTGGTACAGTGCCTCCTCTGAAGATGGAGCATCTTCAGAGGAGGAGGAGAGGAGGTTCCCCACGCTCCGCCCAGCTTTCCGAGTAATGCATTCAACGACTGTGAATCAAACCAACAACTGTCGTGTGTACAATTACACAATGACGGTTTGTTAATGATTTTTTTAGGAAAAAGAAGTCACGCTATACTATTTATTATAAACCCAGATAAAGCCAGGATAATTAGCTAGTCTAATATATGTATGTATATAAAGATATTCTCCCTGGGAAGTACTACCCATTTCATTTTCAATGCGACATTCGTGCACCTGCTCACCGCCTACTGCAGGAGTATGGAATCGATTGAATTTCTGCTTGAGTAAAAATAATTCTCTATACAATATTTACACGCTTTCCTTCTGCGTACACTGCTGTATGTGGCATACAGCGTAAAGATAAAAAAATCAACTTATGTTAAATACCATACTATGTTATATGAAATTTCGTACCCCAAAAGAAAAAAGAGCTTACCCTTATAAGATCATATTATTTTCCGTCAATCAAGAACTTATGACGATTTTTATCGCAACTTTTTCGCGTTGCAAAGTCAGTAGAGTGTTGTGTGACGCGCTTTATCTCTAGTGACCAGAGCAAGTGACATAAAACATTCTTCTCTACGAGTGGGAATCGAATCCACAACTATTGTATTTATAGTCAGTCGTGCTGCGCCATGGCCGCCCGCATATTATGTTGTCATCGCTAAATATTTAAACAAACAAGCAAACGACCTTTAACCTGCCCAACAAAAACTGTATAGTATTATGTACTAATTAGCAATGCTAACTAGATTACAAACGTTAAAATATGAATCACACATACATTTTTATATATGTATATGTATTAAGGTACATATGGGTCATGATATCATCGACTATTTTATGTGGAGTACGATAAGAGACACGTAAGTAACTGTGATTTCAGTTTTAGCTCCTTAACTAGGTTTTTCATATGATTTCGCCCATATGGTCAATATGAAAATGGTTGACTAGAAGAAGTAGATTGTAAAGGAAAAGTGAGTGGTAAGAGAAGTAGAAGGAGACCGCGATTGACCTTACTGCCCTACTTACTCTTTTCGACAACTTTAAGTTATTATAAAGTTAATTTAATACATTTTTATGCAGAGACAAATATTTCTATTGTATTTTAAACTCACAGCGTGTAGACACTACCCAACTGCGTTATAACGTGCGAAAAGCTCATTTAAAATGGCGAATACCTAATTAGGTAAAAATATTATTAAAATTTATACTGAACTCGACGTGTGGCTATAAATAGAGATCAAGTGAGAGTCGGACTCGCGCACGAATGTTCCGTACCTAAAGAAACTGTGTTTTTTTAATTTATATATTTTTTATTATATGTGTTTATAGCGGAGACAGAAATACATCATTTGTCAAAATTTCAACTCTCTGACTATCACGGTTAATGATATACAGCCTGGTGACAGACCAGACCATACAGACAGACGAATGGACGCTTTTTAGCTTTTGAGTACAGAACCCTAAAAATAATACGTGTGAATTCGTAATAATTATATATTTCGTCTACTAATTTCGTATTCGTAATAAAACAATTTTGAAAAATAAATAATCATTTAATCAATAAATCATCGTTTTAATGGTCCTGATTATACAAATATTATTATTACTTGCTATTGATACCAATTTGTGTGTTTTCTCTGTGACCGTCTGCCGTTCCCAAATAAATAATGAATAATGTACTATAACTATCATAGTTTAGTTGTACAATGTAATTTATTTTACCTTCACTTTTTATTCCTGGCGAAGTAGCCAGAGAGAACTGAGCGCCAACTTTACGAGAAGTCCTCTTGCTTCTTATGTGACCTTCCAGTATCATTGCACTCTCTTATTATTCACTCTCGCTTCATAAATCTTTCGTATTATTCTCTTGTCACTCTCAACGTAACGTGACATCCTCGGTAATATTAGAAAAGAACTAGCGAGGATATGCATTTTATCATAAAGAGTTATTAAGTTGTGAAAGCTTCACGCTGTACATAGCCAGTGTTAAGTCCGTTCCCCATTAAGACCCTTCCGTTTCCCACTATCAGCCGAATTCTTGGAGAATTGCGTGTTTAGTGGTGAAACACAATGCTGCGAATTGTATCTAACATAATAAACAAGCAAAAATCCAAGAGTTCCCCCAAGAGTTAATCAATTCCACATTCGTCACGGTTACAGTCACATGCTTGCGCCACTACACCTTCAAGTTATTCAGTAGTCAGATTTTTTATTGTATTTGCTAGCAAAAAGCACTAAAAGTTAAGTCAATCGGAGTTTAAAGCGCCGGAAGTGACCTAATTTACCTAAGCATTGTAAAAGCTAACTGTTAACTTTAATTTTCCTTTTACTTGTTTTTTTTTTTTCATTACGATTATTTGTATTTTAAGTCAAATGATAGATATTTTAAATTAAATTAGTAGGTATAAGTAGTTTATAAACATCTTGTTGTTTAAAGTTTACTTTGTTGCTGATGCTGACCCATTAATATTATATGTATAAAGCAGAAAGTGATTATAGAGGCAGCGACATACCGTTGGACTGTACAATCGCGACAGATGTGGGTTCGATTTCCAAGATTGGGGATTATATTAATTGAAAATGAAAAAAGAGCAATGAAATGTATAGTACATTTCATTCCTCCGAGTGTGATTTGAACCCACAGCCATCGCGTTTGCAGTCGCAACCTTGACTTTCCCTGCCCCCGCCACTTCGCCATGACCGGCCTCGCGCGGCCTCTGGCAGGATATAGTGTGAAGTTAAAAAAATGAACAATTAAACCTTATTACCCTCAAAGGTATAACAATAATAGGTAATGAGCCAAACCTCGCGGTTACGTAATTCTGACATCATTAAAGCAAAATGGCGTCACCACAAAAAAAAATATAACGAAAGGTTGTTAGCCTTAACATCGCTAGTAAATGTTGCACGATAACCCGATGTTTCTTGTGTATCTTTAAGCTCTTTTATTTTTTTCCTTTTATCTTGTTTTAAAGGTACCATAATACGTAAAATTATGGTTATAGGGCCAATTTTATTTGGAAGAGTATCGTTTTTAGGTTATATATGCCTTTATTAGGCCGAGCTGTAACTATGTAATAAATATTAAAAATCTAAACTACATGCAATTCTAATTGTTGTATCATCATAAAACTTGGCAATTATATTACGTTGATTAGATGACCATACAATGTTATGGTCCCATCGAGCTGGTCTGATGATGGAATTAAAAGATGGCTGGTGGAACCTGCGACTGCCTACTTACTGGTGAACACATTATATTTGCCCTCATTACATTCGTCTAAATGATGTGCTATGTATAGGTAACGAACGTGGACCTGGTTAGATAATATCTATCCAGAGACCGTTGCATTTTCATCCATTTCTAGCGAGATAAACCATGATACTAACAAAAACCTTTAAAAAATTGTATATTTTTTTGAGAAAAAATATGCAATGCGATAATCCAAATTTACATAACATGATGGAGCAGTTGCAATTTGATGCGCTTATCTCGAGTGTTGTTATCTTTTTATGATAGAAGCTAGCCTATGACTGTTCTCGACTTCAATTTTTGTGAAAATGTAGTAGTAATAATTTTTCTCTTGCAATTTTTTATTTTGCAAATAAATAGGAATTGCATAAATAAGATATTATAGAAGATAATGCTTAGGTTCCATCATAAAATATTATTTGGAGCTTTTAAAAATAGCTTTCTATGTTTTTTAGTGTGACATACCTATGTTCAAACATTGTTCTATACAACTTTTTTTTTCTTATAAGAAGTTATTGATATCGATTGGGTCCACAACCTATTTGGGCAGAACATAACGTTTATCTTAATATCAAAAGCGGAACAAATTATAATTGCCCACCGCTCAATTTTTCTACATTCTGTGTTGAACACAACTCAGAACTTTGTATTTTTACAAGAGCGAGGAAATTAAAATAATTAATTCCCCCGAGTAGTTATCGAACACACAATCGTTACCATCGGATCCATCTTCAAAATTTTATGATTCGGGCTGAGCGGGAGATAACTCTATCAGCCAGTCACTTTACAGTTTTGTGTATATTCTACTAAGCGACCCATTGAAAGATTCGTCCGCTTAAACTTATTGTTATATTATAACCAAATACAAATTGGAGTCTAATATATACGCTATAATTCTGCAAAGTTTCATCTCAATCCACTCAGCAAATTCAAATCACTCAGAATTTGGAATAAACATTCATCCTCACAAACCTCCCAAACCCCCCAAACACAATGTTAAAGTAGAACTATTAATACACACGAACTACAGATATAGAATGTTATTTTGCAATCTGATGTAATCATGTAACATCACACCTCAACCGGCGTGAGAATAAACTCAAATAAAACGTAAAGTAAATAATTTGAAAATAGGTCAGATATTAGGAACTCATTGATACAATACGCAAGGTCGTTTCTGTTAGAGGAGTGTGAAATTTAGTGAATTCGTTTATTTTGCGCTTTGAATCATCTATACAAATAGTGGGTAATTTTTTTTTTTTAATTATTCAGTAAACAGTTATTTTTTGTTTTTTGCGTGATTTTTGTATTTTTTTATATTGGGATTTGTAGTGGAACATTTTATATTATACTAGCTTTTACCCGGGAGTTCGCTCTCTTAGTCGAATGAAAATAATGCTCGATATAATAGACCGTTAGTACGTACAGTGGATTATGGTATTATGGCTTATAGTTTTCCTGTTTTTGCATTTTTTATTATTATTTCGTTCCTGTTGGCCGCAGCGTGATGCAATATAACACAAAAAATATTTTTAATTCAAACCAGCCGTTCTTGACGTTAATGCACTCAAACAGACAGACTTTTCAGCTTTATAACATTATAATATTATTATAGATTTCTTTTCAAACAGTGTCAGCTGCACCCGTAACTAGTACCCGTACATGTAGTATTTAGCAAAATATGTCTTTGCAATTCTGTCTGTATGTAGATCAATAATGATCAATAATAAATCATTATGATTTATACTTATTTAGAAAACGTATATTTTTTTTTTCTTTCTTTATTTATCTTTCCTAAGTGTGGACTAACACTTTAAAAATGTTTAAAAAAAATGATAATGATTTGTTTAATAAATGTTCCGTACATCAACAGAATCTGATAATCTATCCTATACCTACGTGTATTTTGAAACTATTTATAAATTAAATTTACTTGAGCAAAAAGTTTTTTTTTAATTATACAAAAAATACGTTGGTATTTACTACAACATTGATTCATTTTTTATTATCTGCATGTATTTTTATTGCAGAGCATAGATAAAAAATATTGTTACTCTTATATAAACCCTGTCTATTAAAAGAACCTTATTGAGATCGGTCACGATAGTTCTACTAGTTGCACGCCACTTTTCATTATACTGTAAAGAATAATAACTTTAATTATTAATAGAATATCTTATAGATGGTTGACATTAGGGATATAAAAACTTTTGTTGTTGCTCTTATACTTAATATTTTTAACATTTTTTAAAGTGTTATTCAAAATTAGGAATTAAAAATACTTATTTAGCAAACGTATAAAAATTTGAACGAAACGGGACCCGAACCCGCGCCACCTGGAAACCGACATTAAAAAAAAATTATGCGGTCCATTGATTTCCTGAAAAAATCGTATTACTACATTTAAATTAAAAAAAAGAATGTGGCCGTTAATATCGTAAAAAACGCGTATTTCGGCGCTATGTAGGGAATCAAAATTATGGTTTCGTACGATTGACCTAGAATTATGAAATTGGGCAGCTAGCATCTACAGGTAGCACTAGTTCAGGAAAAAATGTGAAAATTATATATTACAAATGTAGTTAAATCCTGAAAAATAATAACCTTAAAAGGGGGACAACTTCAAGTGAGGTAAAGGTAAAGCTAAGCTTGAATTGCAGATAAATCCTCGCTGGGCGATTCCGACTCGCGCTTGTCCAATTTTTTTTTATTTTCCTAATGTGGGTATTGAATTGTACACAATGAAGTGTAAATGCATAAATAAGGTGGATTCAGATTACAATTGGTAATACATAGTGCGGCGTTAATTTCCGCTACTCAATACGGAATATCTCGAATTCGGCTGGCAAGCGAAAAAAGAAAGTTTATTTAGGGTACACTAGATTTTCTGTGCCTGACCCAATGATGTATTTTATAAATCTTTACAAACTAAACAACTTATTTTGCACTTTAATTAGTACCTATTAATTATCCGAGAAGGATTCAGATTGAGATCAGACCGTCAGTCTGTCCGTGATGCCCGTAACGTGTAAACGTTAGTAGTGCTATAGTTGATATTTTGTGTAAATATCCATAGTTTTAGTGCATTTTTGTGCGATTATTGGTAAAATTCGAATAAAAACGGTGGGTTTTAAACGATGTTTTTCTATAAATGTTAGGCTGTTGGGTGAATATTACTTCTTTTTTAGGTACAAGCCTTTGCCACAGGTATTTTAAATATAATTTTAAATGCCCATATAAGGTATTAATCTTCTTGTTCGTAATCTGTAATGGAGCGAAGTTAAAAAGATATATTTGATGATTTATTTTAAATGAGATATGCTAGATTTAGTAAATATTTAGAAATAACTTTTTGTTTCCCAACTTTGCATTGATAAGTCAAAACGCGGCGTTGAGTTACACAATACAACTCTTCTGGACTGAACTCATAGAATAGTACAAGAAGTTAAAAAGTGTTAAAAAAGCTACAGTTATTATTTATAGACAGACAGATGTAAAATATTATAAATAAGTCTATTTGAAGTGAAGTTATTAATATGAGAGGCCTAGTTTACGCGATACGCTCATATAAAAATTCAAATTACATCTATGAAGAAGTACGTACCGTTATAAATATGATAGGGAGACAAAAATAATGTAACAACTTAATAGAATAAATAGTATATGTAATATGTTTTATTATTTTGATGTATTACTACTAATAGTTATAATATAATTATAATAATTATAAATAATACAGAAGGAGAGAGGTTCCTCTCTCTGGAGCCCTAGCCACTGATGGCTTGGATCCTTGTCTCACCCTCGGGAGAGTTTTTTTTAAATATTTTTAAATGTATTCTTTATAATTTTAAAAAAAATATACAAAATACATGGTTTAAAAATGTAAATTTAATTATCTTGTATATTAAAAGTATATATACATATATTCAGAAGTGGCGAAACTCAACGTTGAGCTATGTTTTTTTACCAGAAGAAGGAAATAAATAAATATTAACTGTCTTAAGTGGGAGTCGAATCCATAGCCATTATTAGACGCTGTGTCACGACGGCCTCATATTTCTTACGAGTAATTCAAAAGACGTTAGAACTTTGAGGTCGTCGTGGTGCAGTGGTACAACGAGAGACTATTAACGCTACGGTAGTGGGCTCGATTTCTACTGTGGGAAATTGATTATTATGTATTATTATTCCCTCGCTCTAGTAATAAGATAAAGAGCAGCGTTGAATTCAGTTCAATTCGGTACAAAATTGAGAACGGAAAGTTTTAACTCTAGGTTCCCTCTGCCTCTCCTATTATGTGTGATATTGCGTGATAAAATATTATTTTCTTTATATCTTGAAGCATCTCACGTTTAATTAGCAAAAAAGAAACTGTTATTAGATTTATACCGTTTTTGAAGATAAATTGCTCGAAAAAGGGTATTAAACTTAGCTATTTTTTGGCCGTATAAAAATAAAGAAGTATGTCACTTGAGACCAGTGGTGGTGTAGGGCCATAAGCGTGCGACTGTAAGCCCGACAGGTTGTGGGTCCGATTCCCACTCTACAAAATGAAATATTTAATATTTTTGTTACCTCGCTCTGGTAAAACATAAAGCGGAGCGTTGGCTTCTGGTACTACAGATACAGATTTCGGTGGAGAGTGAGTAACAGAGTGTTTAAATACTAGGTTCCCTCTGCCTACAATGCATTGTGCGGCGAATGGAGGCGTACAGCGTTAACTTAAAAAAATTATGTCATGATTCATGACTAACCTTCCTTCAGTCATGTTTATTTATATTTACTTACGCAGGATAGACGATTGCTTAATTACCGATCACCTTAGATGGGACATGTATTGCATATATTATTATTTATTGTGTGTCTAAAAGCTATTTTTTTACATTAGAGGGAACCTTGGAATTTTATGTTAAGTATGTATGGAAACGGAGTGTCCGTTTCCATTAAAACAGTTCTGCTCCCAATATTCTCTTGAATTCTCGAGGCGTTGTGCGTTAAGTGGTCGAATTCAACGCTGCGCTACTCATATAATAAAAAATAAACAAATAGATAAATTATAAAACAATAAATTAATCAAAATATAAAATTTTAATTTCATATGGAAATTAATAAATGACGAGGTCTACAAATTAATTAAATATTCACTCGTTTTGTGTTCACCGTAAACAACATCAGTCCTTACGCTGATGTAATTAAGAGTTTTTAAAATTCATGTGATATGGCGGCCTCGTGAAGTCATTGCTTCAAACCTCAAGGTTACCTAGTGAAGATCTCATTTGTAGAATCAAAAATGTACAGCTACATTTAAAAAAATGTTTCTATATTTGTATAGACTTAGACTAGGGATATATATATCTGTGACACGAAGAAACTTTAGTTAACATTTAGTTGATATTAAATATATAAAAAAAAAACTATTATAAAAGTATATAAAAAGACATGTGTAAAATATGTTTAATGTTTATACTTATACGAATTTAGTTTTAATTAACATCTCTGAGAGAAATTGAAATTTTTATTTTTTCCAACTTGATTATATTTCTTTAGATTTTTGGCATATTCAGAGTAAGTTTGTTTGAATAAGGCGTGACAAATCCAACTCAAAGAAATACAATATTTAATATTTTAATTTCCCCAGCACGCGATGCTTTCAGAATTCGTCGGAGAGTGAGGAATTAACGAGAACGGAGTGTCTTATCACTGGGTTCCTAGGTTCCCCGCTATGTACGGGATACAGCGTAAAGCTATATAAAAAAAGCATTCAAATGAAACAAATTTATATTATCTACTATTTATTAAAAATATATATTACGTATTTAAAACAAAGTAATTATGGTACACGATTTAAATATAACACAATTACAGTGACATTGTATAAAACGTATTTATTTCGCAAACCATTTCCTCATGGCATTGATAACATGTATGTTTGTTTGGTACGAATTATGACATAACCTGTCGTTTATATTCAATGTGAATTATTCATAATATTTAGGTGCATTTTAAAAAAATATTGTTAAAATCGAGAAAAAATTGTATATAGTATGTACATAAATAGAAATAAATCCAGTTTATATATTTAATGTAAATGATAATCTTTTTACATGTTTCTATTACATCAATGTAAGAACCTGAATTTGATTTAAACTAAAACTGGGCAGCTATAACTTAGATGATAACGATAGTACAATAATATGTTATCATCTGGCTGGTTATTATGAGGCCAGTCGTCGCGCAGTGACAAGTGTGTGACTGTAAACGCGATAGGTTGTGGGTTCGATTCCCACTCAAGGAATTGAAGTTTTTTATATTTTCTCCTGAATTCTGAAATAAAATGGGGAACACATTGTCTTTACATTAAGCTCCCTCTGCCTACCATGCTGTGTGTTTTATTATCTGGCTGGCCTGATGATGGAGCCAGGACTTGAATAGTGAACTCTTCATGGTTATTATTAAGCCTTTTTATATATAGCAAGATAAAACCAGGCTTATTACGTCCGGATAGTTGTAAACTGATGGTTGAACCACTATTTTGTGTCTAAATCTGTGTCCTTGCCCGAATAAGTAAAATAAGTAAAGATAAAAAAAATGACTGCACTGACTGACTATATTTTGCATGCTGTCATGTATTCAAGGATATTGTGTATGTCGCAATGCGACAGCAGGACCTAAGCTGTAGGCTAAAACGCTTCAAACACACATGATACAGTACGGTCGACGATTCGTGGTTGTTTTGATGTTGGTCGGTTGCGATGATTTCATTTGAGGAGTTCTAATTTTTAAATTATTTTCTTGAAGTCAATGGTTCCCAACCAGTACCAACCAACCTAAACATGGTCCGCGAATGATATATTGTGAATCGAACCCATAACTGTCGCGTAAACACGATTGTGTGTGTATATACATATATATATAATTCTCTATCTTATTATTAAACACAATACGCGTAACATTTTTTTAAATTTTATGGCACATTTGTGGCGCGTTACGTTAATTAAAAGCCGACGAAATTGTCATACGGTCGTTAAAAAATTTCGCGTTGACGATGTGTACAGTACTTTAATTAAATAAATAATTCAGGTTCCCGCTGTATCCCGAACACAGCAGGGTAGGCAGAGAGACCATAGACACTCCGTTCCCCACCTTCCGTCGAATTCATAAGGCTCTGCGTGCTGAGTGGCGGAACATAATGCCACAGTACTTTATTTAATTAAATTATAATTGCCACGAATAAATAACATAAAATGTACGACTGCGATAGTAAAATATTAATATTAGAAGGAAATTGGGAAACGTAAGGTCTTAACATTAGGTTCCTTATGCCTACACAGCTATATACAGGGTACAGTGGGAAGGTAAAAATCAATATTTAATTTTTAGTGCAGCTGTACATCGGTTACATATACTATTGACTACTATCTAAGTAGATACGAGCCATGCGTGCCGACGTTTGACATTCTGACATTGTGACCTCATTGATTTGTCTCGCCTATATAAACCTGTAGCTCCAAAACTTATTAAATATTTTTATTATTCTTCAATAAAAATATTATTATTATAAAATTTTATTTGTACACAATAATTAAAAAATATATATTTATATACATACATATATAACATATCTTAATTAATATTTCTTACCATTCTAAAAAAATATTTTGCAAACGTATAGAAATAGTTAACAACAGTAGTATAACAGTTATGTGCCGTGTGATCCCGGCCTAGAATAGGATCATCCTGGTACTGGTGGT
>DWAE01001347.1:0-12040 GCA_018237945.1 Heliconius sapho
AACACTAGGTTCCCTCTGCCTACCCTGCTGTGTGCGGGATACAGCGTGAAGTTAAAAAAATACATTTTTCGATGGCATTAAAAATAATGTCTCTTGTAGCGTATCAGATTACCTGATGCTTTTGAAATGGTAGTAATTTGTTTAACAGAATGTTATAAACATGGACCACACATTCGAACACTGGAGCCTTAAGCTAGTCGTGGACTATAAGTCATCGACCGCTCCGCCTCAATTAAGTCGGTTTGCCGAGAAACAATCATCTATGAAGCCATAAACTAATTTTATTTGTATTTTACATAAATATAGCATAAATGTGGCATGACATTTTAAAATTATAATATGATGATATAATATTATTCATTTCTTGTGTAATTAGCTATAATTGTGTAAGTGTATAATAAAGTGTACGATTTTAGTAGACATGCTTGCATATAGTAATGTGTTACTTGGAACCAGAATAAAATTGCTGTCTATGATAATATCTGATATGGAAATAGTATTAAAATTAATTATAGAATTACCATAATTTAATTAAAATACTTTTCAATTTCATTTTGTTAAGAATGAAGAATATAAAAAAAATGGTAACCTACCATTCATTTATTTCTTTATTTTATCGTGATATCTATTTTATTATATATCAATAGTAGGTACCGTTTTATAACTTGAATTACTGCCACCTTATTCGTGACTTGGCACGAAGCAAACAATTCTCAAGGGTGCATCGGAAATCTTGACAATTCTATGATTTGAAATTCATTCCCTAGTGTATTAGTCCTCGTTCTATTTTGTTACGTTATTGAGGTAATTAGGTTTAAAGAATCTACTTAGGTTAAATAAGTGCCTTATAGTACAAAATATGTATACATAAACGTGTTTTTAATCACATTCAAACGTATTCCAAAAAGCCCGGTAGTATCTACATACAAGTGTCGCAAGAGACAGGAGCCTCTTCAGGTTTAAAATGTATTTTAACTGGTAAAAGTTTATATTACAATACTAGCTGTTTACTCCATATTTGCTTTGTCTTATAAGGCAAATAACATTATTTCGTTTCGTAAAATATGGCATGGAGGAGATCTTTTTCTTCCAAAAATTATTCTTATAACAACTTTCATATAGTATATGCCACATCCTGTAATTTTAAGGCTTCATACCTAAAATGGAAAAACGGAACCCTTATGTTAGTAGTCCGTCTGTCTGTATGTCAACATGTCCGTTTGTCTGTCCATCTGTTTAGACTATTTATCTTAAGATCACATGGAAGTATCAAGGTGAAATTAGTATCAAATATCTATGGTTTCTTAGAGCACCGAATGTTATGTTGTTATGTTTGCCAACTTTTATAAATTCCCATTGGCCTACAATTATGAAATTGATACGGAGTTCTAGGTGGAAGAGATCGACTCGCACTTATTTACTGGTTATTTAAATTTATTAGTAATAGTAATAATTTTCAGTTCTGCCTCATAGTTTTCTACTTGTAAGGAACGCTACGTAGCTATAAAAATACAGTTTTTAATGATAATAAAAATCCTGACGAGTTTACTATGAGCTACTTACATCAACTATGTAAAATTTTTATGAACCATAGCTAAGTTTTAGTATCCTGTATAAAGTTGAAGTTAAAAGTCACTTCTTTGTAATCTTAGTAAAAGTTAAGAGGATACTTAAACGTCTTAATTACAAAAGTTATATTTCCACCTTGAGTTTCTGTTTTTAGAATATCAAGTAAGGTTAAACATAAGAGAAGTCTTAACAACTTGAAATATATGTGTTATGCATTTTATTCACTCAAGATACAACACAATATATCATCTGAACATTTAAGATACATACCATTCGTTTGTTTAAAATAAAAAATATTACGATATAAATTATTTATCATAGTTACGAAAATATTTTTTATTAGTTTAGATATTTTAATGTAAAAAAAATCATCACATAACAACACTTCAAATTCAGATAAAAACTTATTATTTTCACACAAATTCCCCATAGTAAAACACATAAGATGCAATAATAATTTATAATAATCATGTTCCGTTTCGTTTATTGCCAACAAGAGCTATAAGATATCTTTCAAAGAAATAAATCGCTCCCCATTCCTCTATCCCGATTTGGTGAAACGACTTCTGAACCTTTGCGTACTGATTTATTTAACGCCATACTTGGAACTATCGACCGTAAGAATGTGAGCTACCGTTTGTCGGACCTATCTATTTTGCAGCTTAACTGGCTACCTATTGAATACATATATACGTTTTGGCCCGTTAAATGATAAATAGGTATTTGTTAATTATTTATTGATCTAAACGCCATTGATGTTGTAAAAATATTTAATACTATATATTTTTAAGATTTTACAATACGTTTTATAAAAATATTAATTAATTCATTCGCTCTTGTACTAGTAGTTATAGAATTTTAACTTACTTGTAAACGTTCATTTAGCTTTTGATTTCGAGATTCGTTCAAATAGATGGAAATTATAAGATTTCTTTCTGCACTTTCTCTAGTTCATTTGTTGGCAAAGACCTAGTGGTTTTGAATGAGTGCTTTAAATTACTGTAATGTAAGGTATCATATGAATTCTTATACTGGTTATATACAATGTATGACTAATAATAACTTTCAACTTGTAAAATATATAAATTTTTCAATATCATTAAATTTGTAGATTAATTATTTATCTTTTGTTCACATTTAGAAGGAAACCAACGGAACCGTCGTAACTTACCGTATTTTCAAATAACTAAAACACAAAACGGAATAAAGTTCGATAGAATTAGTTGGTATCAGACCGTAACAATACAACGACGGATGAATTAATAACCTTGATTCCTCTTTAGCAATTCGCGATTTGGAATGAAACTTTTAAATTTCTCTGTTACATTGTTATATATTATAAAATTAATTATAGTACACAATTTAACGATTACTTAAAATCCTAAAGCTTTTGAATAATTTAAGATTCTGATCTTTAATTTAAAACTACGAAAATTAAAACTGTTTAACAGTAAAATTGTTACTAATTTAGAAAACACGTATATACGTTTTCTAAATAAGTATTTTTCTTTCCTAAGTGTGGAATAACTATAAAAATGTAAAAAATAAAATTGTTGCTAAAAATATATCAATAAGTTTACAAATAGAAAAGTGAATGGACAGACGTCCTTAAATTGTTCCACATTAACATAATAAAAAAAATAAGTTACCAGTAAATTCACCTATTAACACATACTAAACATGCCAGACTAACCGCGTAAGATGTCGAAAAGCGAAGGTGTTGAACACGAAGACCTATTGTTTGAGCCAACGCTAAACAACCACGGCCATCGGCACTTCAAAGAGAACGCGTTTGAGCCATGTTTAAACACTGAATAGCACTAAGGCAGTGCGCTGGCCCTGTTTCGTTTCCTGCACTATTTACTACGAAGCAAGTGAAACATTTAAACTAAGCGTGAAACTATCTTTTAGCACGGACTCATTTAATGTTTCGTAAATAAATATAAAAAAGACTTAAATTAAATTTTAATGACTTTTAGAAAGTAGATTAGAAATATTTTTTCTATTGACAGTTAGTAGAGTAATATAAAATTCAGCACTTAAAAAAAATGTAAAAACGGTGAAGGTATACGCGTAAAAACTCAGCTTACTGTACAATAAGCAGTTGAGTTTGATGGTCTGTTGGAGTTGATGGGTAAATATACTTGGACGTGCGAAATTTCGAAACTGCTCTCACGTCACCATTTCCCTTGCTAATAGATTTTGTCTTAACACAGAACTCTTTGTATACATTTTGGTACATTTTGGAAATAGTACTTAATAATTTATGACTTAAATTTATATTGATATGATATAGGTATGTACGTACCTACACCTTTCATTCTACATACTCTTGTATGATTATTTTTTATTTTTTGTAACAGTTTTTTAAATTTCCTTTTAAATCATCTTAACAATCTGTGACTACGATTTTCAAATTGAATTTTTTTTGCTCCGTAGCATTGAGTTCCGCAACTTAATACAATCAATATCTCTAAATTTAGAAATGCTTTACATGTATATCTTATTTTATAAATGTATATTAATCGACTTTTGTTTAAAAGCTCTAACTAGTTACTACAAAACAAATAAGAACTTGTTTTATAAATAGACACAGTTATAGTTTAAAAAACAAATTTTCAATAAGTATATGATATATTTGTAGTCACCTAAGATTTTTTTTGCAGTTAATTTGAGTAAGACACCTGCCGGTTTGAGTCAATTAGAACAGGTGGAAACTACGTATAGAGCTTCTAAGAAAGTAAAGGGCACATACTTTATTTTAAATATAATATTACTATAAAAACAAAAAAGTACGTTTAAATTGAAGTTCATTATTAAATATGTACGTAGCTAAGAGAATGCAGAGTGTAAATCATTTTTAATCTTTTATGATTCTACATTATCAATGTAATCGAACCCAAAACAATTTTTTATATTTGTAACGTTTTTAAAATTATTGTCGGTGCGTTTGTGCGTGTTCATAAAAAGCGTGACCAAATTAAATGCAGCAAGCTTCTATGACATTTAGTGTTTATCGATTCTTAAATAAAAATATATCAATATAAAATATTTTGTTTATCTAACAATCAAATCGGCCGCGAACTGGTCCCGAATATATGCGATCAATGTAACAAAATCTAATGAGCACAGGGTAATAAACTAGTTATATGTATAATTCAAATAAAAAAAAATGTAATTTATAATATTAATAAAACTTAATTTAATAACAATGATATTAAATTCTTAAATTATTATTATTAATAAAATATGAATATGGAATTATTATTATTATTATTTTATATGTATAGTGAATAGTTACAGGTAAAAGAACTTATTTTATTAAAGTGCTAGAGATTCAATACAATACCTTATCGTTGTGACTGTAATGCGAAATAAGGGCACGTCACTCGATACCGCGCCACAAAGAAAGTAATGTAGCATAAAACGTTTTTTACATTAACATATACGATAGGCGTACAAGATTACCCTTAAGTCTAATAAAATAATCTAGATGGAATTTGTTTTGTTTTACTCAAAAGTCATTTTACATATCAAAGTACCATCAGTCTGTCCATGTTCAGTTGAAAACTTAAACCTTTGAATTATAATAATGTTTGATAAATACTTTTTACTTGTTAATTGTTTATGTAAATTAAGGGGTCCTTTTTACAATACATTTTCATTTATATTTATATATCTAAATCGTTTAAAATATAGATTTTAACAAAATATATTTAAATCTCCTGATTTCTTAAGAATATTATAGTAACAAACCAAATAATAATAAGGTTAAAGATTCAACTGCAAGCAAGCCACATAATTGCGTTAATGCCTTATAGCTGCCACGCCCAAGTATTGTATCTTTAAATTTACAAGCTAAACGATAACGAGCATCGGATACCATCTATTATAAATTTTCAAAGATTTTTCTTTTTTTAGTCGGGTGACACTAGGTTCCCAGGATAACACTAGATTCCTGTGGGTATCGAATCCACGACCCGTTGGGCTTATTGTCACACACTTGTGCGCTTGCGCCACGACTCGCCTCTAATCTAATGATGTAATATAATAACTGAATAAAATATTGAGCATTCTGTGATTTAATAATCTTACTTTATGTATTTATTTTTACTAGGTATATAGATTTCCTGCACAGTAACAAGTAAATAGACGTATTATAATCGAAATCAAATACATAATATTCTCCTTAATCGTAGATTTAATTTAACTTTATACAAAATTGATATTTGTAGTAAAATATCACAGGATAAATAAATTTCGCCAAGTTAAATGATTACTTTATTACACTTGTTTATTTTCGTAAATGTAATTTAAATTTATCTAATGTTTTATCTTAAACATTAAGGAGCAACTCGACGCAGTCTCATCCTGACTCATAATTATAATGATAATTCATTGCGTTCTCATATAATACGTATTTATTTTATAAAACATTAATAATTATATTTTTTTAAAAAAAGCTTTAAACCCACACCTCTTGGAAACCGTCCAAGCGCTCTGATCAAATAAGCCATCGAAATTCTAGTATGCTTGTTGCAACGTATTTATGTTGCATAGATGCTAGCATCTCTGTAGTTTTCTAAAAAGTATTTTTCTTTCCTAAGTGTGGAATAACACTTGAAGACTGCAAAAAATATTAAATAATTATTATTTTAATATCGTACTAAATTATTATGTTAAATTTGTGCACGCGAAAGCTCTTGTAATACTCTTGCTACATTAATATCTAACAATAAATCTTACATTTTTTCACAAATGACTTCAGATTTGTAAACAAAAACTACAAAAAAATATTGTAGTTTATTTATAGACGTGTAAAATTGTCAACGAGAACCGCAAATTTTATTTTATGGTAACTATTTCAGAGCCCGTTCCTTTGTTTCAGAATATTTTATTGGTGTTCGTAAAATTGTCGGCTTAATGTGATGCGGGCTTACACTGTCATAAGTTTACAGACCAAATGAGACCTCTTGAAATCTTATGTTTTACACTATAACCTAAGACTTGAAGATATTTGTATATTTACACCTTTTTTTTAGCTTCACGCTGTATCCCTCATGTATCAGAGTAGACATAGGGAACCTTGTGTTAAGCTCTGCCGCCGAATTCTAGAGCCATTTCGTGTTGTGTTACGTAACTGAAAGCCGCACACGAAGAAATTAAAATTTTAAATATTTTATTTCCTTAAATGGAAATCGAACCCACATTCGCATTTACACATATCTTGTACCTTATTTGCAAAAGTACTGTTAATCGTATGAAACTACTTTTCTTCTCTTATCGAGCTGTACATTACCGCGAGATGTACCTTTATCGGTATTAGAACCTGTTATATATTTCCTGTATCCTTAAAAGGATACGGCGATCTACGGACAATAATTAATTCTGTACAACTTTTTATTAAATAGGATAGAAAGAAAACGCTTTTATGGACTGATCTTAACTGGACGGCACTAATCCCAGCAGTTCATCGACCACAATAATCTTTAACAACAATTTCAAATATTTCTCCGCAGTACTACCTACACACAACAACATATGAATTAAATTACTTTTAATAAAATTGCAACTGAACGATGTCTGTACATGGAAAATATATAAGAAAAAATATTATCGGGGATTTTTACTAATGTAATAGCACCCAAAGAATGATTTTTAAAATGTTTGAGTGTATATATATTTGTCAGTGCGCTTGTTCACGCTAATCTCAGAATCGGCTTAACCGATTTAAATGCAGTTTTCACTATTGGGTTTTGGCAAGCTTTCCTTAACATATGGAGTTTGAATTATTACAACCGGTCCATAAATAAAAAAAGTTATCAATATTATTCATCATCATCATATCAGTTGAAAGTACTAAGTCGACACATTTTCTAATTGCTATAATTGTTATTTTATATGTTTTAATGAATTGATTGAATCTTTAGCTTAAGCCCACTGAGGCCAGTCGTGGCACGTGTGACTGTAAAACCGACTGGTTCTGGGTTCGATCCCCACTCGAGGGGATTAAAATATTTATTTAAATATATATTTCCATTTCTGCGCTTTGTTCTGCGCTCGACGTCTGCCTACCCTACATACAGCGTGAAGCTGATTTGATTTATCTTATTTTAAAAAAATATCGTCCATCGTGGCGCAGTTGAACAACGTCAATGAGACTATTGTGGGTTCGAACCCAAATTGAAATGATTGAGGATTATTTAAATTTTCCCTGTCTGGCAACACAACACGTTTAATTCCTCAACTCAACATACAAGTCCTGGATTTGGGCGGAAAATGTAGGACGGAGTGCCTTGATACTTGCTTGCCTGCTATGCAGTAGCCTGTATCCTAATACAAACGCAACAAAACTAAACTGCAATTAAATCATAAAATACGGCAAGGCCTAAACGGAAACTATTACCACGGAGAGAAATTCAAAACATTACACGTAGTTAAGATAATGATCTTTACGAGTATTAATCTTCTTTGATTAGGAAAGTTATCGAGTAAATATCTACTTTCAGCCACATTACTATGTTGTTGTAGCATAAAATATAAATTGTCATCAACGTATGTTCTTGTCAAAACATACAATTTACAATAAACGAACTGACAAGCGCGAGTCGGGCTCGCCCACCGCGTGTTCCGTACTAAAAATGGAAGTATCGAACAT
This sequence comes from Heliconius sapho, assembly GCA_018237945.1. NCBI lineage: Eukaryota > Metazoa > Arthropoda > Insecta > Lepidoptera > Nymphalidae > Heliconius > Heliconius sapho. Next base: position 8,228 of record DWAE01001347.1, read on the forward strand.
TTTCTAAAATTCAAGCCCTTTCATTTGATACCTCATTTGAACTAGCGGCTTCAATGTCAACTTTTATAATTTAACCACAAATGTATAGTTTTTTTCTGAACTAGTACTTACTACCTGGAGATGCTAGCTGAGAAATTTAATAATTGTTGGTCAACTGAAAGTACCCTATTAATTTTAATTCCCTTTCAGCTGGTCGTAGCGCAGGAGTACAAACTGTGACTGTAAACGCGACTGATCGACGGATCGAAGTCATAACCGCCCCGTTACAGTCAACACCCATGTGTCTCAAAGCCGCGACGACCTCGGCGACACAAAAGATAAATACAATTTTATTTGCATCGAATTCTCGTTGAAACTGAACCGGAAAATAAAAATGCTTCCTCTCGTTCTCTAGTTATAATGTAGGACGCGTAACTGTACTAGCTCCACATTATCTTTTGTTACTTAAAATTTTCGCAAAAGTTGAATCGTGGCCAGAAATAAGAAATATTGTATGAAATAGGATGAATAATCTAAGAAGCTCCGTCACCGAATACGAACTTTCATCTTTTTGACATATTTTTAGATACTTTACAATATTCTTTATATATCCTAAGTTTTGTAAAGGGTAAGTAGGGTCAAGAAGCTATTTCCGTTTCTGATGCTGCAAACACTCTAAGATTTAATGTCTTTAAACGTCGATAGTGTCCCTTATTAAATCCTCGAAGCTATAAAAACGACATTTTTATTGCTCTCCTGTAAATTGTACATACTTTACAGGCTCTAAAATTGATTTATTATAAAAAAATTGCTTTCTAACTATTCGAAGAAATAAAACAAATTAAAACGTTTCTATAACACATTATTTTATTAATGACCGTTTTATTGGTGACTCGTTTTTGTTTTACATTATGTAAATAGGGTATCTTTCGCTTTCACCATTACAGCCATCAGCAGCAGGCATAAGGGTAACAGAGATAATTTTATTGCATTTATTCCACCATAAAAATCCTCTTGACCCAAACTCATTATATTTATACTGCGTTGTTTATAAGTTCTTACTCTCAAAAAGTTATAAACATATTTTAAAAATGGTAAAATATAATGTATATGTATACAACTTATAACTAAAGTGTTATGTATCTCATCAAAATTATTTAATAATATTATTAATTAATTTTTATTTAATAGTATTATTAAATAATTTTGACCGTAAACGCGTACAGGTTGTGGGTTCGAACCCTCTCGAAGAAATAAAATACATATTTGAATTTATATTTTCATTTCCTTGCTCTGGTGTGGAGTCAAAGCGTGACGTTCCGCCACTCAATGCGTGAAGCCTCCAGAAGACGAAAGCGGAAAATAAGGAAATGTCTTAACACTAAGTTTCTTTTGCCTACCCTGCTGTGTGCGGGATACAGCGTAAAGCTGATTATTATTAACAAATACTATTAGTACGTCCACCAACGTTCTATTAACACACGTAATAATCTCAATTTAGTTTAATAAAGTATTGTAATCTGTATATTTATTCTAGACCGAGTAGTTTCGAAGATAAGGATAAATGGTCAATCTTCGCCTATTTCCTTATTATAGAACTATTTAAAAATAAATATATTAAAAGTTGATAGTGACTGTTGTTGCTTACGCAGAGTAAGCAACAACAGTCACGATCAACTTTTAATAAACTTTATTAACATAGGCTTAACAAATATTAAATTTATAATGTTATATCATTTTTAGTTATATTCTGCGTTCAAACCTGAACTTCACATGAAAAAAATGTCGTCAAAAATTAGATTCCTAAAATATATGAACATAAATCAAACAACATGCAAAACGAGTCCTTCTTCGGTATAGACTACTTGATTCAATTTTAGCTTCTGAGAGAGCACTTGTAATAATGCGCAGACGATCCAGGAATACCCAGCGACGAATGACTCAATAATATGTTTGTATGTTTATTGTACATTAGATCCAGACTCCGGTCTGTAGCTGACTGCATATCGAAGCCCATCTATTTCTTTTTAACTGATTTCTGTAGAAGGAGGAGTTTATCCTCAGTACTTTTCACTGAACCAATTTAGCGGGTGAACCGATTTTGATGATTCCTTGTTTTCGAAAGCTGGCGCTTCCCGTGTGGTCTTATATTTTTCCCCATTTCTGAAAACGGTATCAATGAGAAAATCACATGTCTTAATTTGCAGTAAGTATTGACGCGATAAATACACGAATATTTTTTTTTATTGTAAAGGATATACTTCAAAGTTTTTTTTGTTAAAAATTATAATTATGTATAATTGAGATCTTTAAATCTTGCTTTGATTATAGAGGAATTTGTCACATGCAATATGTTAGTATTTTTATTATATTTAGTGAAATACATATACATACAATTCATTTAATTCACAAAACTATAAGGTTTTTATATTTTTTTTACTTATGCATAATATGCATAAATTGACGCTGATCCACGGAATCTGATACTGTGAATTGTCTGGGCTTCTTGCCTGTTAATAACTTAATACCTGTCGAACAACCTGAAATACCCTCTCATCAGGAAAATTTAATGCGAGAAGCCTATTAAATTGGAATTTAATCCGATATACTGAGAAAGCTAGTGGTAAAAATCTCAATTTTACTTATTACTTACACATTCACTCGCTTACTGAGGAAATTTGCTCGATTGCATTATTTTGATTGCTCGAGTATGTTATTGAATATAATCAGAGTTTCCGTTGAACTCGAAATTTAACATTTTTACTTTCATAAGAAATATTCTTTTCATTTACTAAGATATGTAGTATTATTTACTAGTGTCCATTTGTAATATCGCTTCGCATTATATTCTGGATTTCTGTAAAAGTTCATGCAAATTTTAGTGAGTCAGGTAATGGGACCCAACAAATATCTTCGATATCGGCTTTTAACTTTTAATTTTTATTTCATTTCATTTCAACTTTCAATGGATAATTTAATTATTATAAGTAAAAACAGTGCAAATCACATATTATATAAAGCATTATTATGGCAATATTACTGCTACTTATGTATATATTATGTCGATTATAGTAACGTAGTATGTGAAACCGGATTAAATAGTAAAAGCATATACGGACTATGTCCTTGTATAGACGTCCCAAAGTCGTGACCATACATAACCTACCCAACGGCTTTGAATGCAAGTTACAACATCTGTATTCTGTATCAGGTGTTGTTATACTACCTTACTTACCTTAGGCTTTTGGGCCTATAACAAAAATTTACTTCCAATTAAATTTCAAAATTTTCATATTTTTTAAATTTTCATATCTACAATATTAATTAATAATTTCATTTCTACGCTCTGGTGTCCAGATGAAGCGCGGCGTTGAGTTGCCCCACTCAAAACGCAATGCCTCCAAAATTCGTCGAAAAGAGGGAAACAGAGTGTTGCACTTTGGGAAACTGAGGGAAACACTTTGTTGCCTGTGCCTACCCTGCTGTGTGCAGGATACAGCGTGAAACAATTTTTTTTTAATTTTACATGTACAACGTGTTCTGGTGTTTCAATAACTTTGCTATTTGATAATGATTTGCTATATGAAAACCACCCACAACGATGTGTGCATCGACCTGGTCCGCCGGGAACCAAGGCCGCTTTGACAATAGAATCCACTTGCACATTTCTTATTGCGATTCTATATTATTCAATACGACTATATCTTATATATGGAACTAGTTTCCTCAGGAATGCCATTGGCAAGAATGTCATTCACAGAGGAATTGAATACGCGACTTTATATTTGCCGTTTAATGTTTAATTCTTGTAACATTCGTTAAGTTTATATTTAT
>DWAE01001348.1:0-12037 GCA_018237945.1 Heliconius sapho
TGGTAAACATCAAATGGAATATAAACTTACTTGTGGACCAGTTGGTCCCACTGGGCCAATATCTCCAGGATTACCAGCTTCCCCTTTAGGACCCACTATACCGAAACGACCTGGTGATCCAGGATATCCCGGCTCACCGTCATCTCCAATTTCTCCTTTTATTCCATCAATTCCTCTTTCGCCTTCTACTATGGATAAGCCAACATCTCCTCGCGACCCTTTAACTCCTTTCCCAGCAGAAATTCCTGGAAGTCCTCGAAGTCCTTTACTTCCTGGTTCTCCATAAGGGCCAGTTTCTCCTTTATCGCCGGGAAATCCTCGCGCTCCTATCGGACCAGCCGTCGACAAGCCCACGTCACCAATATCCCCTCGCATCCCTTGGAATCCATCGTAACCCATTTCACCGGCGGCACCTTTCTTTCCGGGTAAACCTAATGAATAATCATTGCATAGTTAACATAATCGTATCGTTAGCTCAAAATGTAGATAATGATGATTTTTGTACTACAAAAGCTACGTCGTTTTTGGATATCGAGAACTATGCAAATTTATTTACGTATTTATTCTTATAAAATCGAACTATGCAGCGGAACATGAACATAATATATATGTACATATATTGTCACGGTCGCGCATTCCAGAGCGCATTTGAGAATAAGGGAAGTGTACAAGACCTGTACTGTTACTGGACTATATAAATCCCATCTGTGCGTTATAATAGTATGTATTATTATATTATTAAGTAAATTATTAATATTTTCAGTTTTTAATTTATGTACCAACAGATAAATAGATACATGGCGTATTATATCAGCTTCACGCTATACCCCGCACATAGAAGGGTAGGTAGAGGGTAGGTAGCTTACGCAGGGTAATGCCCTGCGTAAGCTAATCACAATACGAGTAAAGTACGAGTTAAAACTTGGTATGATTAAGTTGAACAATAAAAAAAGAATTTTAACATTTTTAAAGCGTTATTGCACACTTAGAAAGAAAAATACTTATTTAGAAAACGTATAAAAATTTAAACGTAGCGGTTCCGCTACCCAAAGATAATTACTACGAATTATAGTCTAGCAAGAGAGAATAGCGGAAATTTGTAAAAAGTCTCTCCACAGAGATGCTAACATAAATAAGTTGTTACAAGCTTGTTAAGATTTCGACGTAGCTTGAAGAGACCAACCTATGGTATGGGTTGGAGGCGCGAGTTTCGAGTCCCGCTACGTTCAAATTTTTATACGTTTTTTAATTTATTAATAAGTATTTTTTTCCTTATGTGGGATAACACTTTAAAAATGTTAAAAATATTTAATAAATAGCATTTTCTCTTGCCAGACGATTCTGTGTTTTTTCTTTGGGTAAAGAAAATTTGAAAAATCTTCCTACAGAGATTTCGACGTAGCTTGGCGAGAACGTATGTGGTCAGAGTCAGGTCCTGGTCGGTTTCCAGGAGTTCCAGTCCCATTACGTTCGAATTTTTATTCGTTTTCTAAATAAGTATAAGAAAAGAAAATGAAAACAATTATTGTAAAAAATATACATATAGAATGTAGTGTAATACAACGCCTATTATCCTCTGAGTATTTTTTTAAGTTCTATACTTAATAACATATTTTAATAAGTTATATAGGTTTTTTTGCATATATACTTACGTACATATTATTTCATAGATTAATTTTTTTTAATAGTTAGATAATTAAATAAATTTACATGCTCGGATCGTAGCTTTTGTAATAAAATAATAATAATGTAAATAATAATAATAATAATTTTATAATGTACCTCGACTTCCAAGTGGTCCCATTTCACCTTTATCACCCGTCGCGTTAATATCGAAATCTAGTGAATCTCCAGCATCACCTTTTAATCCATCATTTCCAGGCTCACCACGTTCTCCTCTAAAAAAAACAACATGTAATCGATAGTCCTAATTTGACTTTTTTGAAAATATATAAATTCTAAATTCTATTGATAACATTTTTAACACGAGCTGAAGTTCCAGTCAATCAATACTTTTATGAAGACGTGATTTGTCGAACAAAGGGGCCCTAAGTGATAGTGATCAAAATAAAAAGGCGCCAACCCTGATTTTGTGACGTCCAGCCTATCTCAGTAATTAGTGTAACGAACATAATGGATAATTTCAATTATATTTAATACTAACAAGAGGTCTTGTAATTTGTAAAGAGTAATATTTTTGAAAGTAATTTAATTTAAAATTTAATTGTACACTGTGTCAAAACATGATATTTATTTTTTACTTTTAGCTCCACATTATACTTGAAAAGAGCAGGGAAGGCAGAGGGTTAGGGCCAAGGGAAAGGCAAAGTGTTAAGAGACACCCCTCCGTACTTTCCTCCGAAATCTCGAGGCATTGTGTGTTGAGTGGCGGAACTCAACGCCGCGCTTTGCCTTGTTACCAGCGCGGGATAGTAAAAATATAAAAATAATTCAGGAATCGAATCCACAATCGTCACATTAGTAGTCATGCACTTAGGCCATTGCGCCACGACAGCCTCAAAACATATTTTAAAATATTAGCATATTTAAAAATATAGATAACACATGACGATATAGATAACTAATAATACACATAATATAGATCAGGCCAGTAGTGGCGCAGCGGTACAAAGTGTGACTTTAAAGACGATCGGTTGTGGGTTCGATCATCACTCGAGGAAATGAAATATTTATTAACATATATATGTTTATTTCTTCGCTCTGGTGTCGAGGCAAAGCGCGGCGTGGAGTTCCGCCAGTCAACACGCAATGCCTCCAGAATTAGGCGGAAAGTGGAGAACGGAGTGTCTAAACACAAGGTTCCCTCTAATTACTCTGCTGTGTACGGACTACTCTACAGCGTGAAGCTGATTTAATTTGAATTTAACAATATAGATAGTTTCAAATAGATTGATACTTACTTTATTCCTTTTTCACCTTTTTGACCGAAGAGAAATGATATTGGTATGTCAGCATTTTTACCCGGCCAGCCAGGCATTCCGTCACTACCTCGGGTACCGTTAAGGCCAGGCCTACCGGGATATCCTTCATCACCCATTAAACCTTTTAAACCTTTCAACCCATAAATTCCAGGACGTCCAGGCCAACCAGGATCACCACGCAAGCCAGGACTACCCATAAAACCTAAGAATATTATGATAAAAACATTTGTTTAATTTTTTTTTATATTAAAATTTATATATTACTTTTAATTGATATTTGTGCTTACCGGGCTCACCACGCGGTCCAGGGTCCGCTATTATCAATGCCATCGGTGGTTGTTTCAGCCGACCCTTGTGTCCTTTCGGACCTTGAGGACCTGCCATTCCTGCTTGACCCTTATTTCCTTTTGGACCAGGTGGTCCGTTAATACCTGGAGAGCCAGCTTGACCTTTGCGACCACGTTGTCCAGGCAATCCTTCATACCCCGGGTAACCTCTTAAACCGGGATAACCATCATCTCCTCGTTGCCCTTTAGCTCCAGGCAAACCTGTAAAAAAAATAGTACAGAATGAAATTATTTGTAATTAATTTCATATGAATTGTAATATATTCAACTAAATATAATAATATAAGGCAGTTTTATTTATTACTTTTGAACATAGAAATATCTTATTTTTTAATTAAAACAATTACCTGAAGGACAAAACGGGCAGTTATCGCCTCGTTCTCCTTTATAGCCTGGTAAACCTGGACGACCTGATACCCCTACATCACCTGTTACTCCAGGGCGCCCAGGAGGTCCATCTTCACCTGGTGGACCAGCACCAGTTACACCACGTCCGGGAAACCCAGGCGGCCCCATAAATCCGAAGTCTCCTCTGTCACCTCTTAAGCCAGGTATGCCATCTGAACCAGGCATGCCTTCTTCACCATCGGGGCCTATTACAGTTGCTCCTTTAAAGCCTTTTGGTCCTATTATTCCAAGTCGACCTGGATTTCCCGTCAATCCACGAAGTCCAGGTAAGCCTTTAAATCCTTCACCTCCTGGTTCACCTTTGGGTGATATTCCTGGCGGCCCAGGTCTTCCAGGAATACCTTTAACTCCTGGCAGACCTAGGGGACCCATTATACCGGGAGTGCCAATTGAACCATCTGCACCTCTTGGTCCCATTGGGCCCTGTATGCCAACAGGACCTTGAGGACCCATGGAACCTGGAAGAAGTGGTTCACTTAAGCTTTCATCATATATTCCAGGTTCCCCCATATATCCTTGTTCACCAGGCATTCCAGGTCTTCCATCTTCTCCTCGAGGTCCCAGTAGACCATCCTCGCCATCTGGACCAGCATATCCTGGCCAGCCTTTATCTCCTTTGTTACCAGGTGGTCCTTCGGGACCACGATGACCAGGTTTACCTCTTGGCCCTTCTTCGCCTTGATCACCTTTAAACCCTTGAGGGCCATTAAGACCGTTTGGACCCTTTATTAGTAAGAAAAAATAATTTATAATTATAAAAAAATAAACATAGTAATAAAGTAAGTGATATATGTATATAAAAAGTCTATACAAAATCAAGTATTTACTAATATACATACAAATCAATTAGAACCTTTTTATCAAATCATAAAAAATAATTACCATATAAATTATATATTTACCGGATGTCCCGTTGAACCAAGTTCTCCCTTAATTCCTTTGACTCCTTGTGATCCCCGTAATCCTTTTTCACCTCTATTTCCTTTTGCTAAAATAGTAACATTCTGTTGAACTTGATCTACAAATACCACTTGAGCAGGTCTTCCAGGTTCTCCGATTTCTCCTTGGTCTCCTTTTTCCCCAGGTGAGCCAAAAACGTCATCGCCAGGTTCTCCTCTGTAGCCTATTTCTCCTTTATATCCAAATGGACCCTATTTTTATAACACGATCATTAATATATATATTTATATATACATATTGTTAGCGAAGCGTTTTACGCGAGGTAAAAGAGGGTAGATTAGGTAGGTGAAAATAGTGAATTGTGTCAATCGGGGGCAGTTGCTCGCCAATTGGCAACGGCCCCTATTGGAAGGAAACTAGTGTGAAGTATTGTTATTAGATGATACATATCACTTATTGCAATTCGTTTCAAATCGTTTAGAAACATACAGACGATGTGTGTTTTTATTGTGTGTGTTTTTTAAAAACGTTAACCGCTTCCGTTTTCTAACAATATATATAGAGAATTAAAATGTTTAGTTTCAAAGATTAGCTTTTCCTACCTGATCACCTTCTAATCCTGGAAGCCCACTGTCTCCTCTCCAGCCTATTGGTCCCGCAGGTCCAGCGGATCCATGACGTCCATAGTCTCCTTGCTCTCCTTTGGCCCCTCTGGAGTTTACACCACCTTCACCAGCTAAACCTTGTAATCCTTTCTCTCCAAAAGGTCCAGGAACTCCTCTATCACCAGGATATCCTTGGAGCCCAGGAGGCCCCATAACACCATCGATACCACTACAGCCATCTAAACCAGCAAAACCTACTACACCTTCTAGGCCATATGGTCCCTAAATCAATTAAAACCAAATCTTTAGTAATATTATAATTATATCTTAGTGATAATAAGTAAAGTCAATAATCGCATGACATCATAGAGCATTTCATGAGATTTTTTTTAAAAAAAGGTCAAATGCGAGTCGGTAACATCTACCGAGGGTTCATCAATTTGATAATTGTAGGTCAATGGGAAGTATATCTTGTAAAAGTTAATAAATAAAAGCTTGCATTTTATACGAAATAAGCTGCAAATATAAGCTTATAACATTTTTTATAATATTTCTATAAATTTAATTTTTTCAGATTTTTTCTTTGTTTATATAGTCGTGATATGTGGTACGGAGATCATAATTATAATGTTAGTAAATTGATATACATATAACTGCATAGTATATTATTTATAAAAAAAATAGGGATATTATATTATTTTAGTCTTACCTGAGGTCCAGTATCACCCCTTCTTCCATAAGGTCCAACTAAACCCTAAAATGCAGTTACTCATTAATCAATTGCATAAAATGCATAAAAATAACTACATTATATATTATATTTTTATTATTAAGATTACATACTCGTTCTCCTTTATCCCCGTAATCACCTTGTTGACCCGAATCACCAGATTCACCGGGTAAACCAATACGACCTTCAGGACCTTCTTCGCCGTAGTCACCCTGTTGACCTTGTATTCCTGGTGGTCCCGGGTCACCGCGATCGCCTTGCAGCCCATCGCAGTTACATCTAGTTTGATTGCACACGACCTGTATGTAGAACAATGTGTCATTATTTATATTAATACTATAACAGTAAAAAATATATCCAATATTTGCGAAAAAATAATGTAGGAAAAAAATATTACAAACTAACGAAAGGATTAGAATTATTTTATTGTATAATAGCGGCCCCCGTGCGGCTACGTCCGCGCGGCCTGTCGCCAGTCGGAGTCACCCAACGAGGGTTTCATACCAATGTAATTTTTTTAAATTAGTGATTGGGAAACCTTATATATTTTGATGATGCAGCAAATAAAGATAACAAAGTTAATTTTGCGGGCATATACATGAAAAGAACTATAAATATATGTTTGTAATATGTTTTTTCTATAAAATATCTATTAATACATACCACTTTAACTTTGTGGATTTTTTCCTTTATTTTTATTGTAAGATCTTACTTCGTTCTAAATTTCATAACTGCAGGTCTACGGGTAGTACAGTATTGGTTTTGATTACGGGCGAATTTCAAACAAAATAGAGTAAAAACGATACATAAATGCTTATATCAGTTGACTTCGTTGTATTAGAAGCTTAATTTACGTGGTTCAAGGAACTGTAAACCTAAACATCTGATATAAATTTTAGGTTGATACCTCAACGCGATAAATAGTCATGACAAAATTTTATTTAATTCTACTTGTAAATCTCGGTCTATTTTATAATTGTACAGTCTTGAGTTTTTTCTATCATCATACAAATAATAAAATATAAACAATATCAAACAACAAAACAATAAAAACTAAAGTTGTATAAAATAACTTTTTGAGGATACTTTTGGTCGAACAACATACTTTAAATTGATATAACTATTTTATTATATTAAAATAGCCTTTATATGGTTCCACAGCCCCCTCTATCTGTAAGTGTCAGCCCATAATAAACGATTCAGCTAGTCCCGAGGTTACGGGAACATCGAGGCCAATCGTGGCGCAGTGTAAAATTATCAGCCGTCTACAATACTAAATTCGAGGAGGCCACAACTTCTCGACCGTACTACACCATCGTGCAGGTTTAACATATAGAATCTGGCAAACATTGCGAGTTAAGTAAAAGGTTATTTTATTAAAAGCTAGTCGTCTATGGGGATATTAAAAAATGATTTATCTGATATTTGTGGGATTTTTTTGGATTTGTTTTACTATTAGGAACAAATAAGCGTAAAACTTTAAGCAGCGTGCCTTATCAACAACGTGCTACCTATATACTTTCCACAATCCATATGAAATCATTATACTTCCTACTTTATATTAGTACAATCTGAATAAATTAACTTATTTTCTTAATTACGCCACTACTAATAAAAATTATTTAATGACGATAATATTAACATAAGAGAAAAATGCTAAGAATGATAATGCTCCTAATAATCATTCACCATAAAAAAAAACTATTATGTTTAACGTAAAAACAGTTTCAGAGATATTTTTAAAAAATATTTTTCAAGGTGGCGACTAATGTTTGTGGTCTTGAGTGATAAAAACTTGCGTTTCCCCTTTAGAAATTGAAAAATATACGGAACACAATACATGCTTATTAAGAATAACGATGTCAATTTATTCTATTTCTAAACACAAGTTGCTAAATTTACATTATGACAATTTGATATAAACTATGTACGATTATTGGCCTTCATCAGTATGCAACTTATTAAACGTGAACGAACCATAAATTTCCATTAAAATGTTATATGATTTTATTATCCTGACGTAATAAGATAGACATGAAGATTCACAGTTTCAAAATTTTATAATAGTACTTGTTTTTAAATTAGGTAGTTACAGGAAATAAAGTGGCCATCAAGTGCAGTGCGCCATCGCTGGCGTAATGGGACAGCGAAAAACTGTATGCGCGATAGTTGTGTGTTCAATTACAGTGCGCCGTTGAGTTCCCTCACTCAACACGCAAAGGGTGGAACAAATTCGGGTGGAAAATCGTAATTGTTATATCTTGGCACTTGGTTATCTGTGAAAATTTTGCCATATAATAATCGTAACGATATATTAAAATTGCCTTAAAATATATCTAAATAGATGCAAAATCATGGAAAATTATATTAAGTAAGTATCTTGATGGCGCAATCACTCTATTAGGTAGCCAATTTACTAGCAAAATAATAGCAACATGTAATTTAACATTGTTAGAGCAGCCTACTAAAACGCAGTAAATTAAAAGTTACTCTTGAACCCATAGAATTAAAAATTCGCCTACCGAGGCTTCACATCATCGGGAAGTACAATATAAAAGTTTACAAACTTAATTTTACGGGTATATTTCACTCTTTTTGTATGAAATTGCCTAAAATTAGATGGTAGTAATGGTTGTTATCTGTTGGTATATCTGTAATATAGTTATAAATTTCCATCATTCGGTTATTTTTACTATAAGTCCTCATTTCGTACAAATTTACATATTTATAGGTATATGGGAAATACCATTTTTTAGAACTACGCGGCAAATAAACTTAACAAACTCAAGTTTGCGGTCGCATACATTTATTTTGAATGTAATGAAACAAATATAAATTTGTAATCATATTTTTCTGTGAATTACCTGTAAACTTATGCTTTTCGGACTTTTCGCGTCATTTGTATTTTAAGTCCTCATTTTGTGCCAAATTTTATAACTGTTAGATCCACGGGAAGTACGCTATCGGTTTTGATTACGCGGGGAGTTTCATACGAACGCAGCAAAAAAGATGTTTAAATGTACGAGTAAACTGATTTATCTTTTGATTGCGTTTATTTAGAACCTAATTTGTTCTGTGCTTGCCAACAAAATGGTTCTATTAGGGTTCCGTTATTTTTTTTGTGGTAGGGAATCCCAAAAAGGTTGAGTAAAGTTAAAGCCGTCGAGGGTGAGCCACCACCCCAGACCAAGACGTGCCTGGCCGGCCCCCGCCGCCGGGGTTATGGAAGATCCTTAGCTCCAGTAGCTCCGGCCTGTGGCAGTCGAAGAGGGGCACCGTGAGGATTTAGTGGATAGTGCTGAAGGCCCATAGGTCCCATATAACGCGCTCGAGTCCCCACTAAAGTAGCGTACCCGTAAAAGGATTTTCTCACGATGTAAAAAAAAATAGGAGGCTCATATTTACTGATTAACATTAAACTAATGTTAAAGCACAGTGTACCTTATCGGGAATCAAATAAGACAATGTATTTTATGCGTAAATTTTAGATTTTAATTTCTTAAATAAATCTTCCCTACCTAGTTGTTGCGAACATATATATTTTTTGCCCATAAAGAAAAAATGATCTATAGGTTTAAGATTACAGTAACCATATGGCTCACTGTTGATGCTATTCGTTGTTACTGCACCACTTTCATGCCGGTAAAAATGATAATGGAGTGAATATATAAACAGATTTAAATTGGAGTTTACAATTATTTTTTTTATTATTTATAGAATCACGTTGTTGTCCATCTGTCAAATATCTCGAGATCGTGTGAGGTTATCAAGCTGAAATTAATATCAAATATTTATGTCCAAGGGCTCCTGTAGCACATAAAAATCAAGATCAACGATTTTGGCTGCTTCTTTTATGAAATTCGCCGTGCAATCACGACCTATAGGGTACTTGCCGTAGCCCTACAGTTATGAAATTTGGTGCGAAGTGAGAACTTTTAATATAAATAAAGGAAAAAATCTGAATACTGAAAATTCAAAGGAAAATACAAAATGAATGCCTGCAAACTTAAGTTTGTCAACTTTTATAAGTTGTACTTCCCGTTGACTTATAATCCTGAAATTGATACGTGTGAGTGAGTCCTTTCCACTTAAATAATTATAAAACTGTTAGCAAACTCACGTAAAATAGGGTAAGTATACATGAAAGACTATAAAAGTTATAGAATTGTGTCAATCGAGGGATAATTTTTACGTATACTTTACGAGAAAATGTAAAATTGAATAAATTCTGCTGTTTAAGTGAGATGCGCCAGCCCTGTGCCTGTATGTTCCCAAACTTTATCTTGCGCGAGTCTTGCGTTAAGGATACAAGTTTCTCTTATATTTTACTGATTAGATCCCAGCCGGATTGACGGCCACAAGCCTAGATTCGAGTCCCGCAGGGGGCGCCCTTGCCGCCGTCGACAATGTCCCAGGCGACCACATAGTTACACTTCCTCAGGGACAGAGTACCCAACTCCCCAACTCCCCACTCCCCAACCAATGTCGCTGTAATGGTTAATAGGGCTAACAGCATTAATCTCAAGTTCGAAAAAAAGTGCAATTGTCCAAAGAGGATTGAACGGTGCAAGCAAGCAACGGCGAAGAATGTGTGTAATTGTAGTATTATTGTGGTAATATTTAACAATTAAATAACAGATACAGAGCAAAATTATAAAATAGGATTTAAAATAATTTATCTTAATATAAACACATGTTTTTCTTACAATATATACCTACTATTAAAAATTATTGCATTTATAAAAATCTTAATTAACTATTACTTTTCATATTCTCTTGAATTGAAATAAAACCTGTAACGGATTGAAATTATTACTTCGCGTATCTAAGTCCTGCAATATGATACAGCTATTTGATTTTAAAGAATGTGCTCGATCAGTATAAATCAGGAAGGCAATGACTAATAAAATATAAGCATAGAGAAAAATAATACAATTGTATAGAAGCTATTATTTTTTTTTTTAAATTATATTTATACAAAAAAAAACAAATATAATAATCGAATGATATATAATAATCTGTAGGTCCGCAATGTTTCGTCACAACACACTCAACATGAGTGTGTTTTTGCTATTTATTAGATTAGGTACCTAAGTAAACTTAACACTAGGTTCCCTCTGCCTACCCTGCTGTGTGCGGGATACAGCGTGAAGCTGATAAAAAAGATTTTATGGATCACGGAGTCACATGTTAATTTTCATAAAGATTTCTTAAGTACCGAGAAAATAAACTTATGCCTTAAGGGTTACCCTAATTACTCTCTAAATATAAAGGTTGCATCATTAAATGTTGCATACCGATTTTTTTGCCGAGAGACAAATATTTTGCCTTTTTGGATAAAAATCCAAAAATCATTATTAAAACGCTTCATGATAAACAGTCGTGTGGTTTTAATTTGCCCATTACCAAGTCAGGATCGTATGATGGAATCTCATGGCAAACAAAAATCGAGGCAACCCCTAGAATTTTATATAACTTCATGTAATAACGAAGAGAGTCGTGGCGCAGGGGCACAAGCATGTCACTAGTTGTGGGTTCGAGTTCACCTCGGAGAAATAAAATATTTAATATTTACATTTCTTCTGGTCACAACGACGACACGACAGCGACTAAAAGAATAAATTACATTAACAAATAAGTGCAAAATACACCGAACAAAAGATATATAGATAAAGGGATATATAGTTTATGCATATTTAGTTTTGTCGGTCGTCGGTTTTTTTTTATTATTATATTTATTCAAAGTCTTTTTTTTAGCCTACCTAGTACCTGCCTACCTACAATTCGTTTAAAAAAAACGGGAAGATGTGACGCATTTTCTAAGCTATGAAGCTATTATAAGCGTATTCATAAATTACTCTCAACTCTCAACATCTGGACACGCTACTCAAGATCGATCTCACGATCTTGAGTAGCGTGTCCAGATGTCCTTATTTTGACGGGACGTCCCGATTTTTAGCCCAAAACTTAAATGTCCCGATTAGGACAGGCATAGTTCCGCTATTCACAGATTATTCCACGTAATGTGAGAAATCTTTATTATTTAAAAATTTTATGAGGTACTAATAATTTCATAGAAATACAAATAAGTATATTCGTAAGTTA
>DWAE01001349.1:0-12037 GCA_018237945.1 Heliconius sapho
TATTTTGAGTGAAATCATCGGTTTCATTAAAAAAAACGAAAAAGCGAAAAAAATATTTATTTTACAATACACCGTAAAAGAAATAATACAAGATAATTTCCACTTATCTTTTGTAAATATTTTATAATCTTCCTTCCATTTACCTAACACCGTTTAAGATAGTTAAATATCACGATAATGTAAAAAGAGAAAAGCTACTGGGATATAAGCTTTGATGTTAGGATGTAACAAGTGAAAAGTGAAGTGTAATAAAACTATATTATATTTATTTAAACTTTATTCTGAAGGGGTAAGTGATAATCTCTCAAATTTTTATGACGTTACGTATTCGAGACAATAAATGCTTATTACTTTATACAAGATTACTATTGCTTGCTTTTCTGCTTTCGGGGAGAGCTATTAGAGGAATGGCCAGGGGCAATTTCGGTTTGGTAATGGTTTGAGCAGTATATTTTCACTCTTATAATATTTGAAAAGTCAATATATATTTTACATGAGATACGGGAAAACAAACAAGGCTTATTCCCAATAGCTTTCCTTCATTTAAGGCATAATTGGAAATATTTTAGTGTCTATACTTTGAACAATGAACAACAATTCCCGTCCTACAATATTTCCAGTTATTTCCTTCATACATATCAAATATATCGTTAGTTTATTCAATCAGTAAGTAGTCGTGTTATACAATTTCAGATATTGACAAAGTGCAAAAAGAGGAAAACCATCAAAATTTTCCGACAAACGGTCCAGTTTTATCGATTGAAAATGGATCTATTAAACAAGAGCCAAATTCGGAAATAACTGATGAATATAATGAACCGATCGAATATAAATACAATCCAGATAGAAGCTGTGAAAACTCTAACTCTCGAGAAGGCCCCATTAAAGATGCAGATGACAAAACAAGACTAGGTCGTAATCTAAAGCCAAAGAATAGTAAAAAAATACTTCCCCAAATGTCTAAATTTAGAGCTCGAAGCCTGTTTAATCAGCTTTCTGGATTATCCAATTTGAATCCCGCGCTTAACAGCTTCGACAAGTTCCCCCCCGAAACCGTTCTCATGCCTGCTCTTGCCACTCAATTATTTGCTGCTGAATTAGAGCAAAATAATTTAAATTTAACTAACAACGAAGTATCTGATTTAACACAAACTAACTGGGAACATCGTATATTTCCCTCGCCTATACGAAAAAATAATATTGGTAACGTGGGTAACTATCACGAAGAGACCAATGAATCTGTGAGGGATTATTGTATTAAAGAAGGTGAGAACGTGTTTAGGTGCAAAATATGCGCTAGAGTTTACACTCATATCAGCAATTTCTGTCGACACTATGTGACTTCTCACAAAAAAGATGTTAAAGTTTTTCCTTGCCCCATTTGCTTTAAGGAGTTTACCAGGAAAGATAATATGATTGCCCATCTTAAAATCATACACAAGAATCAGCCAAATGCCAACGAGCAAACGGCTAAGCAAGAGTCTTAAAGATATCGAAAATATTGTTCTATTTAAAGCAATTGTTTAGAAAGATCTGATTTTATGTTAAATTCAACATTAAGTAAATTTAGAATTTGAATTTGGAATAGTCGTTATTATGTAGATTGCAATTGAATAGGCGTTCGAGCTCTAAGTTTCACAGTATATCAATAAGTTTTGTTGATATTTTAGCGACACGTGTCGTTTGTTGTTATATTTATCTATTTATTTATGTTGTTCCATTTGTTTCTCAGAGTGCTGAACTTCGAAGAGATTTAATAAGAAAATTTCTATAATTTACTTGTTATTTTGCACTCACTTGTTACTTAATTTTATTACTTACAAAAAATTTCAGGGTACAAAGTAACTACTCACGGTGATCGTTGATTCAAATGTAATCTATTCGATTACACGCAATTCTCATTGAACTGAATTAGTTAGTGTAGTTTAGGGGTTATTTTTATGAGTATACCAATGGCGGAGCCTTTTTGTAAATTAGAATGAATGATATTTAATAATATTCTAACTATATAATATTTCCCAAACAGAGGCTATGTTACGTTAGACTCTACAAAAAGGCGATTCTAATGCCATTTTTAGTAGTGGTGTGAGATGCATTTTCATTTAACTTGCCTTATTAGTGATCTTAGTTGTATAATTTACAATAACTTCTCCGAAGTAAAACTCAACACGGGCTATGATTTTATGTTGTAGATTTTGTTAAGGTATAATTTAAAATAGTTTATCAATGTTGAAATGTTTGGTTGTAAACGTTATTCTATTCAAACGTAGACCATAATGAATATCGGCTAAGATAATAGATTACATTAAATCTCATTAAAACAAGTCTAGTTTAGTTTCAGTTTCGTGAAGCGTACGCGTATTCATCAGTAGTGAACAGAGCATATAATATTTTCCATGTTCTTCTTTCGTTATCAAGATAAACTTTACATTATATCTATAGGTCAATTAAGTACCTTCTGTAAACAAGTATATGTCAAAGACAATATTGTAACTTAATCGTAGGAGTCGTATATTATATCTATTATATATAATCCATATATAGGGGACGTTATATAAAGCACACGCGATAACTGTACTGTCCTACCAATTTCATGTTATAGAAGATTTATTTATGACGTATTCAGATTCGTCTTTACGAAATATATTATTATTTATTTTTTTGTAAATATTACTTAAAACGACAACATGATCGTTATAAAAGGTGATTTTAGCAAGGTGCTTTGAGAAAAGTTTCAAATACTGGAACCATGAGATGATTTGTAAATTCTATTTTAGTAGAAATCAAAATGCCTTAAATATATATTAGGAATTCGTACTTATTAAATTATTTAGTTAAATTTAGAGGCAAAAGTAGTCTTCCATATAATGATAGCTACACTTTCTTGATTCAGTTGTTGTTGAAAATATATATTTATATATATATTAATGTTTAGACACGTTTTGTCGGAAACATTGTCTCTTAGCCAAGTTTACAATTATTATACACTTTTCGGACGTGATTGAATCGCTATAGCGAATGAGAAATGAAACTTTAAAAAGTATAGATGGTAGACGATTATGAATGATTCCATTACATAAAACATTTAGTGTTACTGATCCTCCTACTCATGTGAAAGTTTATTATTTTATTAATCGTCATTCATAAGCGTCCATCTGTGAAAAAGACAAGAGAACATGTTGAGATGTGGACATTAACTTTTACGTTGACGACCCAAAAATTAAAAGGTTTCCAATTTAATAAGTAGTAGGTCCAGGGAACGCTTGCCTATTAGTGTGCCTTTACTTGTATATTAATAAGTTAAATCGACTACTAGGTGACTAAGAAATTTCAAAGAATATTATGTATAATTATTTATTTTCATTATTCAAAGTTTACAATCTACTTTAAGAAGCTTCCTTAGGATTATAGAAACCTCTAGGCCCAAGTAGTTAAATATGACATTTATAGTTAAATTTAGGGATATCATCTCATGTTTCCCACTTTACATGAAAATTGGAATAAATTGTAATAATAAAAAAAACGTATTGTAAAATTCAAGGCGTACATAATGCCTATTTAATCAATGTTAAGACTGTTGAATTCATATAAACGAATTTATTGTACCTTTCATAATCTTTATATGAAAAATTTATCTTTGAACATAACATGGATAGGTACTTAAAAAAGAAATTTAGATATATATATATATATCAAGGTGAGGCTATTAACGAAAGTTTTGTAAAACTTAAAAATAGTCAATTTAGCCAGTGCCTAAACTTAACGTGAAACTTCTTTCAACTTTCCTTAATTGAAACCACGTAAATCGTTCTCCTTTCAGAGTTCCTTCATTTAATTCTATACAAATAAATTATAAATTCTATTGTATTTGTTATAAACAATTATAAAATGTATATTTATGTTAACGAGAAATATCTTATTTCTATATTGATGGAACATTATTTAATTAAAGCTATATCATCAATTGGTGCTAAATTAAACTTAAGGTGACGTCACATGTGATGTGACATTAAAAATGAATTGTCCCTAAAGTGTATGTTGTTTGTTAATATTGTTATTTTAAATCTATATGTTGCCCTTATTCTGTTTTCGTTAGAAAAACTAATGATGTTAAACGGGGTACCAGCTAATATGTGCAGCTAGTTTAATTTGAATGAATACACAATTATTTTACGTACAGATGCTATTTATAATAGTAAAATATTTAATATATATATAGACATTTACATACAAAACATACTATATACTGTTCCATTATTACTGTTCCACAGATACAAATTAGATTTTATTCATGCCGTTTCATTCTTACAGAGTATATATTAATGCTTATTATAATACAGAGTATATGCAGTTCTCAAAGATATAAGTAGAAAAATATTAATACATTTGCAGAGAATAAATTATATAATATTATGATTGTAATATAACTACAATGATGGTTTATTTTATATTGTACTATTAATAAAACTTAGGGAGGTGTCACAAAGTAAATTCAATTCATTTTAGTAAAGTTGTTATGTATTGAAAATTTTAATTAATAAAAATAGGCTAATACTATATTGCTGAGGAAAAATAATCATTTTTAATTGTTAATATGAAACTCATTTTTTGTCCGTCAATCTACAAATCAACATATACGAATTAAATGCTAAAAATGTGACAGGCGATTGACAAAATGGCTAAAACTCGTTGTAACTTTGATTTTCTACTATAAAATGTTTTCGTTTCGTCATCTTTTTAGCAAGCTTACAAGATAAGATGGGAAAATATTTTATTTTAAGATTGTAGAATATCCTCAGTATTAGGTTAAGGTTACAAGCAGTTTGCATTTCAAACCAGAAGTGAAAATAATTAATATAGACCGTTTTACACCTCTCGTAAGTACGTTTTAAATAAAATTATATGATAACTATTTTATCTCAACATGACACAGTAAATTTGATGCAAAATATTAATAAAATATTATATAGTTCTTAGCCAAATGTTGAATCCATATTTTTTGTTATTTGCACTTAGACAATAGCAAATGCAAAGTGTAATATTTAGAAAAAATTAGATTCGAAAGTTACACATAGCATTATTTGTTATTGAAAGAAATACGATCGTATACAATAAGGTGTTAATTACTATTTTTAGAATCTTTAAAGAAAATAATAAAAGTTACAACTAAAATGAATCTTTTCTATTAATGTTATTGTTTTGGTTTTGTTCCATTAATTTTTCTTTTTATACCTTTTTTAATTTATTATGTTTTTTTGTAAACTTTAAAAAAGTGAATTTTTGACATTTCGCAATGTTGCTTTTATATTTGAATGATGTTTTCATTTAATGAAATCTTTACCGCTCAAAGCGCGTATTCTTAATTCGAATGTCAAAAATATGCTTTTATCTGTTATACTTGTTACGAGTACTTAGTCTCTACTTCTTTACCTATATTGTATATTTATAGCATAAATTATTAGATATTGAATATCTTGCCACAATCGATTCGTTTTATGACATGAAAATTAAACGCTACGATTTTACCTTTAAGCGTGCCCATTACGGTGATATCAGCAACGATGCTTAACTTATAAACTATTCAGACATTAATGAAAAATAAAACTACGTTTAATAGTAGCAAAGTAACAACACGGGTAATTAGTAAAGATTAATTTAAGTTATTTATAAATATTATAGGCATAAATTGTGTTGTTTACAATGGAGTGAATTTTCTATTCTATAGAAAACTAGTAGTCACGAAGAGAGGACTGATCAGGTAGGTATGTTGTCATATGATACTACTCACGTAGACGGTGTGGTTAGAGTTAGTTACGTTAACATGCTTTCTATGTTGCTCAAATTGACGCTATGCGAAACAAAGTATTTTTGGTTCAGTACAAATTATTGCTTTTTGTATTTTTATTTTTAAAACAATAGATTTAGATTTCTTTTTTTTTATAATATTATCCATTATGAGGCTATTTTATTTGGTTATGTTAAATCGAAGAGAGCAGCTATTATCTAATAATAATTTTCAAATATGAAATCTAAAATTCTAATAATAATATGAAATCCTTGCCAGAATTTTACTAATATTTCAACTTAAAGACCCACCTTATGTGATCTTATGAGCTAAGTAAAACTGATGCGTTATTTTTATAAATGATATACCTACACTTGCCGAAATAGTTCCAAATGCAAACACTTGAGTCCTATTTTTAACATAGTAAAAACTATCTTTTTTTGTTACTTTATTTTTTTAATTTATTACGTAGATTTAACGTTTATTATATATAGTTTTAGAAGTTTGACATTGTAGACCAGCCCTTGATCCAAACGTTCTTTAACCACTGCCTAGTGTTAATAAAACAAAAACCTATTTGCACCGCATATATTTTTTATCTTGTACCTAAATATTTAGAAATTTGAGCGTCTACTTTTATTTTATAATATGTTTAAATTTTTTTTTCTAGTTTGATATATATTTTGTTTAAGGAATCATAATTTAGACGAGTTTGTCATTATATTCTGACAGTTGAACGAGCTTTACGAGTAAATCTTAATATAAATTGGTGCTACTTCTTCAGCAATATTAAATTAATATAATATGACGAACTTGTCTATAAAGTAGTTCCATCTATCATGGTTTTTGTTTTTATCGTGGTGTAATTAATTTCGTCATTCAATTTGAACAAATAAATATTAATATATTTTCGTCTTTTGTTTTTTTTCCTTCCATATATCCATTTTATTTTTATTTAAATGGCTAGTTTTATTTTAATTTAATGCATTGACATTGTATTGATGTTATGAAAAATCCCATTTGCAGAAATAACATTATGGTAATAAAAACACCTAATTTCAGGTCGCGGTACGCCTGATTTTGAAAATAAAGACATTAAATATGTGCCAACATCACCTACAAATGATGGTCAAGGAAAGATCCGTATTAACCCCGCAACACAATCTGCGTCCACTTCCAACGAATATCAAAACGATTCTATTAATAATAATACGTTACCAACAGGAGGGAGCCAGATGCAAAGACCGGTTGTTAGAAGACGCATAAGGAGAAGAGCGAATTCAGCTTCCAACGATCCGGCTGAGCAGTTAACGGAGATGTCAGTGCGTGGGCTCAATCTGTTCAGATATGCATCCGTTAACGAGGGTGTATATCAATGCACGGAGTGCGCTAAGGAGAACATACAAAAAACCTTCAAAAACAAATATTCATTCCAAAGGCACGCATTCCTCTATCACGAAGGTCAACAGAGGAAAGTCTTCCCGTGCCCAGTGTGTTGCAAAGAATTTTCCAGACCCGACAAAATGAAGAATCACATGAAAACAACGCATGATTGCTACGTCCCGAAGGATTGTGTATATCCACCAAATGCTTTCTTCATGTTACCCGGCATGGAAGGACAACTACCGCCTGGAATTAAGTTGGAGGCGGTCGGCTCAGCGTCGCCCCGCAACTCCACACCGACGCATTCGTCGCCAGATCCAGCACAAGCTTGAACGTGACTCAAAACGATATAACGATTCCAGATTATCGCTATCATTTTAGACCATTGTTATAGTGCCTTTGAAAACGCCTGTATTTTAAGTTTTATTAAAAAATATTTTCTGTAGTGTTAGATAACCGGAGTTCAATAGGCATATAGTGTTCAATCTATTTTTGGAATAAAATTTTAACGTATACTTTTATAGTAAGTATTTCCAATGATACTGTTATGCATTTAATATCTAAAGTTTGTTCTATGGAGCTCATTACGTTTTACTTGTTAAAAGTATGGTTGTGCATATATTAGACAATAAATATACAAGATTTTATGAAGGCCAGTTATGCAACTACTACGGCGTATTAAATTTAAATGTTTAGAATTTCTAGCGTTAGTAGGTGCACTGCAAGTCTGAATTGTGCCTTCCATTGTATTTCTATTCTTGAATTTATAAAAACAAAACCATTTTAATTTGATTAAAAAAAATTGTAGTGTTTTTCATCATATCGCAAGACACCGACCAAAGACTGTAATTTACATTTTATTTGTCTGCGCACTAAACATATTATTTGACAATAATTTAAAGGATGTGGTAAAATGGTTGCAAATGAATAGTTGTGTCGTTTTAATAATAACAGAATCTAATTAAGACTACAAATGAATAAGATTATATATTTTATAGTAGAGGATTATTGTAGGGTTTCTTTGGATACCCTCAAAATTTATATTGAAAAAAAGGATATGTTAATTTGAAAAATTACGATCGGTACGTGATAAAATATCAATTATTATTATTACTTATAAATAGGTATATTTTAAAGACTTTATTATATAATATAGAAATATTTTACTATTAACTGTTTGAATATTAGTGAGCCTATTGTTACTTTATATGGTTAATTCTTTATATCCAGAGGTAAAGTTATAGATTTAAAAAATATATGCGATAATATACTTACGTAAAATCTATAAGTGCCATAGCGCATATGTTAATGTTGTATAAACGTTTCCATATTTTCATTATAGTGTTAGAACATAGGCTCTAGAAGTAGAGCTCAGAGACGACAATCAGCAGTTCTTCCATTGATAAGGAATTTGTTACAGACTTCGTGATTGCGAATGCTAAGATTAAATCTATTTCTTTTTTGAAAATAATAATTACTCCTTGGTCAATTTTTAATAAATTTATTGATTAAAAAAATAATACAAAACTGGTTTTAATCCAGTTATTCGTAATCACCTACGTCTGATTTTTAGATGTTATGAATAATCTCCACGGTTATAATATAAGATTAATATTAAGTTATGTTTAAAGAGTTTTAATAACACGAGCAATTTATATAAGCCTTACATAATGTTAGATAATAGATTATACTATATTACTTAAAATATTACTATTGAGTTTTTTGTGTTTAAATTTAGCGCACAATTTTTTTTATATTAAGTTGATAGTTCAAGTTTATGTATATAATTAAGTTGAACTTGGATCATTATAGATTTATATTACCAATAAGGTATTAACAATTATAGCAGTGTGATTCTTAGATAGGTATACCAGCGCCAGTCAATCGCACAAATTTTTGTTCGTAACTCGTTCTAAAATATGACGAGACCTCTCGATCCTCTTCTTCATTCCTGTTGATAGCTATCGGGTTTTTCACTGGGTTTTTGTTCGTGGCGACCATGTTATTTATGTTTTATTTTCTTTCCTTTTTGTAGTATTTTGTTTTGTGATATTAGTGCTAACTAAGTTAGCAACGTTCATTGTTGTATCTTACTTTTCCTTTCTAACCACGTGCTGCAAGGCAGCTTATGTATAACTATAGATTATATAAACGAGCGATCGTTTTTTATTAAGTATTATGGTCACGAAATACGTGAACCACTACTTGATTATAAAAAAAAATTGGCGATGGTTGACGTAATATTACTAATTTAAATAAGTGATTTTTTTTTGAAATTGTGGAATTCTTATTACATAGTTATGTTGCAAAATTTTTACGGATGTATAGTGGTTTTATATTTCTTAAATTAAAGACACTTGAAATTTTTGCTTAAAACAACAAATATTGTTTTTTGTATAATTAATTCACAATTATTGTATAGTTTTATTTGAGATTTCATCTAGAAACTGTTAGAGTGGACATTTTTTTTATATTATTCTTTGAAAATGTTTTAAACTTTGTACTGAAGTGGTTATTGGGTTGACAATATTATTTGGTTATTTTAATGTTTTAATTATCCGTTATTATACATAATATGAGTAAAGAAAGATAACCTAGAAATTAGACAAAAAAATATTAAAAAACTACCAGAACGTCCTTAAATCTAATTCTTCTCATCCTCATTTGTAACTTTCAAGGTAGTGCAATCTTTATATGCGTGTTGATTTTTTTCTATATTCTATTAAATTAATAGTTTACTGAGTACAGAATATTTATTATGCCGTTCGTCATCATAGAGACGGTGTTAGTATTACTTTTTATACTTTGTGAATATTTTAATGTAATACAATGTTCTCTTTTATCTACTTAGGTTCAGATGGTCAGTGGTCTTTAAATGGGGAACTTAAACTGTCGATAGCATTTTAGATAATCAGAGACTATGATTGTTATTGGACTCTAACATTTACTATTCTTATAGTATTTTTACAATTTAAGATCTTAATATAGAAATAGTTTCTACATCTATATAAACGTTAACATTACTACCACAGTTTAACTGAATAACTATTGTAATTATTATTTAGAATAAAATTATCGTTGCAAACAGTAAAGCTTTAACAAAAATCGATTTAAGCTACGGATTATGAGAGAATAATTTCTATGTAACAAGAATTAAATAGAGTTTATTTAAGGGAAAGAATCTTACCAACGCATTGAATGTAATGCGTAAATAAATATGTACACTACAAATAATAATTCAAATAAAAGATTAAAGACTAGAAACAGTCAATTTATTTATTCCTTAATTTAAAAAAAAATGCTTATATCAAAATATGTTAAGTTTATTAATGTAAATATTATTATGTTCATGTTCCTGTGTTGATTTCAAGTAAGTACTTATAAAAATATTAATTGCCTTCGTAGACATTTATCACTTAAGTTTTTTTTATTAAGTTTTAAAATAAACGGCATTTAAGTATCTTCATAATATATTCATATTATATTACAGAATTCCATTACACATATGAAGAAGACGGTGAAGGTATCATCGGAATGCCTATAATTACTCTAGAAGTCTTATCAGATTCATCGAGAGGTGAATTTGGTCCAGAAAACATAGTGGAAGTCCAACAAAGCGCTTTAAGCTCTACAGAAGAAACCGGTGTACATTTTTTAACAGAAAAGGCGAATGAAACTAGTGAAAAAGATCAGGACGATCACAAAGATACTCCGAAAGCTCGCAATGATTTCTTGGAATATTTAACAAGAAGTGACGGTAGCGTAATTTGTAAACTTTGTGGAGAAATATTGCAGAGTCGCACTCATTGGTACAGACACAAATATAAATTACATGTTATACAGCCATTGAATCCAGCGCCGCTGTTCCAATGCGAACAGTGCTTGGTGTATTTCAAGAGCAGAAAAGGTTTGTTTTTAGAATAGGAATTGGAAACTACTTATCTTTAAACATAACAAACAGTTAAATATTGAATAAAAAAGGCTTAGTTTACACAAAAAAAATATATATTGCTGAAAATAAACTACTTTGTATATTATAAATCATATAAGTATATTATATTTTTCAGGATACATTGGTCACTTAGCAAGCAGGCACAGCGAAGTCCTAAGCGACTCCAGTCCCGTCCTTACAAATTCACAAGCTGAAGCACTTTCAAAGAAAACCACCACCACACAAACTGACGTTAAAGAAGAAATGGACCCGGAACTGGCTATTCCGAAGTCAAGTGTGCCAAATTACCAAAATAATGGAAAACAGATGAATAATGTTTCATCAAAATCTGCGGGTTCTCCGAAAATGTATAAGAGTAGTAATAAAGGTAAAATAAAATAAAATAACATTATACATAGATAGATATATTAAAATGTAACATTTTCATTTTATATCTTAAGTAGATTTTGTATCGACAATAAATATTTATACCTAATACCTACTAATACCTAAGTATCCATTAGGCATTTAAGGAACGACTTTTTTATTCAAGGACGAAATTTGCATCGCACTTACGAATCATTGCATAATTTTATTATACTTTTTGGATTTCAGCCGATTTAGCAACGAGCAATAAGCCAGATATGAATTGGGAGGAGAGGAGATCAAAAGAGGAGAAATTGGTTGCTGACATAATAGATAGAGTAAGGAAGGAGTGCGAAGCTCAAGGCTCAGGCTTAGCCACTCGCAGGGGCTATACGCGCAGAACCACCGTTATGAATACATAGCGTTGATACAGTGTATTAAAACTCAATTTAAGTTCCTCATGTAGAGTCTAGGCCTAAGGTAAAGGTCTTGCGAGTGCTCATATTGTGTGCCAATAATAGTGTCAAACATTACTCAGTGCCAAAATTAATCTATTTGAAAATAGTATTTAT
>DWAE01001350.1:0-12036 GCA_018237945.1 Heliconius sapho
GTGAAGCTCATTTATCAGCTTCACGCTGTATCCCACACACAGCAGGGTAGGCAGAGGGAACCCTAGGAGTTACGACACTCTGGTCCCTTCTTTCTAATAAATATCGGTATTTAATAAATATCGGTAGATTTTAATTTGTACTTTTCAGTCTTAGTCATATTATTTTAACAGAATAAAATAAATCAAATCAGCTTCACGCGGTATCCCACACACAGCAGGATAGGCAGAGGGAACCTTATATTAAGACACTCCGTTCTCCACTTTCCGCCGAGTTATGGAGGCATTGTCTTAACAGATCAAGAATATAATTTATTTTTCGAGTGTGGTTCGACACCAAAACTGCATTTACACTTTGATGCTGTCTGACCTGTCAAACAATAATGCCTAATTATATTCTAATTAAAAAGAATAATATGTATAGTCCTCTAATACACGAGCATTATCGTTAAGTATTCGATATCGTTGTAATACTGCGACAAAGTTCACTGCTCTTCAAATGACACTTCGAACACCATATTTTTGTCGTCGAAACAATAAAGCTGACCTATTTATTGTCATATTCAATCAGATAAGCTTAAATTTCAGGTCATTAACACGGACGATAACATTTATTTCTTAGGAAAGCTGAGTTTTATTTTGTTATTCTTGCGATAAAATATCACATACGAGTTCTAGTAGGATATTTTTCTTTATAATCTTAAGTACGATCGCTGGTACATTCTAGACTATACATATTATAATAACGTATGAAAGGGTGGACGGACATTAATCAAAAAATCGACTTCTAGATAAGAAGTTACCGGAATTAGGCATTCTCGGTGGTTCATATATCGTAATAGTGATATATGACCTATCTAGTTATTACCATATACATGACAACTCCATTAAGAAGCGAGGACACGTGTAGGGTCCAGGGAAAAACAAGAAACGTTATTTATGATTGAGATAATATTTTAATTTGGGTAAGCATTTTATTAATAAGCTTAAGTGTTAATTCAGGTTTTTTTTTCACGTTGTATTTTGCATATAGCAGTGTGGGCGGCGGGAATCTAAAGTTAAGACATTCCGTTCCCCTAATTTTCAAGACATCACGTGTTTTCATACGCCTCCGTCCAGGTAATGTTACGCAAAAAGTGATAGGAAATGTTTCCTTCACATATTAATAGGTATATAATATATTATTCATACATATTTTCTACGTTCTTTTCACATTTTCTAAGCACATAGTTGCCCTATAATAATTGTGTAATAAATATGAAATAATTAATAAAAAATAATTAAATATTTTCAATTATGCTCAAAAAAGACATTTAATTTTTAATACGATAAAACAATCAACACAAAAACATAATTCTCATTAAAATTCTTTTGAAAGGGTGGTCTTACAAATTAAATGGTGAATTAAAGTATACTTTTTATTCTCGAAACAACACAAAATCTGCTCACAATTACACGGTTTAGCTACCGGTTACGCTTTTATAACACAAGTCATTTCCTTCTTTTTAGTTACTGGCATCCATGTCTAATATACTATTATAGCATCCACGTTTTGATTTTATATATTTAATTGTATGTAGATCATAATCTCTCTATAAAAGATATAGTAAATACATAAACTTATAAAAAAATCATATATAAGCTTAACAGTTAAATCTTAATAGATTATTTATTATTATATCAAAAATAATATAAATTTGGTGAAAAATACGGAGTATATTAACACTAGGCCCTAACTCTCTGCCTACCCTGATGAGTGCATTAAACAGCGTGAAGCTGATTCAAAACGAAATTCTTAAAAACAAAATTAAAATCATAAAACTTAACATTAAACAGCCAATTACTAACAACTGAAGGTTAACGATGCCACCATCAGTTATAAAACCAAGCGAATATCTACCGCTACCCAATTAGATACGTGTTAATGTTGTTACATAGCAAATGTAATTTTAAATTATCCTCTTTATTACCCACATAAACCATAGAGTGTGGATCGGCGTCCATATATTAGCGCGATCGTATCATAAAGACGAGAGGTAGGAACGCATTTACGAATAAGTTTTTGCCGTTTGTTTTCACACAACAATCTTGCTTTACGTAATGAGTTAGCAGCCGGTTCCGCTGTCGGGCCGTGACTCATTCATATCGTATTGTGGATTTGGTGGGAGGAGCTACTGCCCTCACTACCGACCTTCCCACTCGATCGCGTAAAACAAGACGGCGATACGCTCCACGAATTGTTAAACAAAAAAATCGAACGATCCGATTCTATAATTTTCAAACTAGGATAGAAAAATGGGGGCCGATTGAAGGCTTCCCCTCGTTAATAAGCTATTAGATTACGTGATGTAGCACGGACCGATTGGTAGGCCATAGGGAATCCCAATAAACGCTCCCCCCACTTCCACTTGGATGGCTGTTCGAGATTCAAAAGAAGCCCTTTTGAACGCGCACAAAACAAAACGGCCGCTCAAAAAGACCCCGCTCTAATTCTCTTTACGATCTCCGATTTCAATTGCTCCTTCAGAAATTTGAATTTAGGGAGGGACAAAGTTTTGTCACGTAGGGTCGCCGGTGGAACTGTATGATACATCAAATGCGGGCTCGACTCATAGGTACCCCATTAGCGAGAGTGCCCGAGCCGGGGGCGATATCGAATCGAAAGATCAGATTAACAAAAAGTAAAGAAATATAGCTACCAAGCAAATACTACTAAGGCCGCTCTGTTATTAAATATTTTATTTGGTTTTTTTTTTTACTGACTTAATTCAGTCAATAACGATGTATGTATTCAAAACCCTTTGAATTAAATAAAGATCGGTGATACAATAGTTTTTTGTCACCGATTCCGCGCGTGTATACGTTGGGTACCATTTTGTCCCCTTTCTGATGTTTTTGATAAGATTCAGTTTTTTTTGCGTCCCATTATTATGTGACATTGTGTAAAGCTTTAACGCGGATAAGATCTTTGATATGTCACTAAGGTTTAAACATTTTTTTTATTTCAAAGGAGTAAGCTTCTCATGTATAACAAAACACGTTGCATGAAATTAAAAAAAAAAAACAAAAAATATAAAATTCTCCCACGATAAAGATTATTATCATTTTTTGATAGAAATATAAAAATAGGCTTTTTTTAATAATTCACATTGTCAGACATTTCTATAGGGCAAGTTAAAGTTAGTGCTATGCAATTTTTCTTTGAGAACCTCTTAGTTGGCCGAGTCAGCTCTTAAGAAGCAGCCAGTACAATTTGGATCCGATTACACGTCCGAAGATGCGAGATTGTTTGTCGTTCCGACGTTTGACTTGTTTACTCTCTTCAACTAATATATACTTCGACTAATGTTTTCTCTTTTAGTGGTTTGAGCACAATCTCAAGTTACTTGTAACTACAATTTGCCAAGAAAATATGTCCTACAAATACGGTGTATTAACTAAGCCAGCGATCAATCTGTTTTATTGAACTTCGATCTAGTTTCCTTTATATCATTCATCTTGTTATCTAACTAATTTAATATATAGTCAAGTGGTTTATCTGGTTTCATGTATTTAGTGTAAGTGACAATAAATGTATATTTTTATACAAATACATACGTTTACAGAGGTTAATCGTGGCGTAGGGGCACACAGTGTGACTGTAAGCGCGACAGGTTGTAGGTTCTATTCCCAATCGAGGAAGTGAAATACTTAATATTTTCATTTCTTCGCTCTGGTTTCGAGCACGCTATGCCTCCAGAATTCAGCGGAAAATGAGGAACAGCGAGTATTAACACTAGGATCCCTCTGCTTACTCTGCTGACGCAAAAAAACAAAAATATTAAAAAAATTATAATATTATTTTTAAAATGTTATTGCTCTCAACCATTCATACTTTGTCTTTACTGCCTAAAAGTCAATAAAGCACAAAGTTAATGTACCCATATTTCGGTCATTACGATTTATTCGGTGGATAGATCGTAATAAAGCTGTATATTCCATTTTTACTCATCCCTCAACGATAAATCGACTTTACATTTATTACGGCCATGTAATAATATTTAACTCCTGTTTTGTTTTTTACCCAATACCGATATCACACCACGGTTTTATTGAAAAACCCAATTTTATAGGTTTCATAAAATTTATGTTCGTAAAGGTCTCTTAGATAAATACAAAACAAAGTGTTCGGAGACGTGAATTCGGAGGTTATGTTTTACGAGTTACACTTATAAAACTCACTCTCGAGTAATGTAAATAGTAATATAAATTTTATATTGTTTGTTTGTAGAAAAATATATTCCTCAAGAATCACTCAAATTTGTATATTATCGTCTTTCCAATCATAAGTTCTAAACATTTATGATAATAGCAAATATATAAAAGTTTATATATATAATACCTAGAAAGAAATTTATTCATATTTTTATTATTTATCTACAGATAGCGTTATAACGTTTAATCGGTCTTTTGTAGCTATTCTAGTACTTTGTTCAATATAAATTTATTAAGATATATGTATGTAACATTTGGATTCACAAACGACGTAAACCATAGACGTCATTTTTTTATTTTTTTTCTTTTTCTTTAAACAATTCGTTCGTTAATGTTCATCTAAACCATTCCAGGAATTATCGTCACACCATCAGCGGTTAGCTTCTCTGTAACAGCTGCCGATTGCGTCTTTAGATTGTACAAAATTTAATCCTCGTGCAAAATCGTATTGAATTTCTTTTTCACTCGATTTATTGCGTTTCTTTAAGCGATGTGTATATATCTATCGAGACTGTCGCCAAAAGTTCAGTTTTACCGTTCTCAAATTACACGGTAGCTTCATTGAAATTTTTTATTTGATCGGCGTCATCTATGTATTTTTTTTTACAATTTTCTATACTATTTTGTTGTATTTGTAGGTGTTGCTATGGGCGTATTTTGTGAGGTTAGGTTGGCTGGAGTCAGAAAGCTACTTTGACGTTATTAGCTGGGCTGGTTGTCAAACTGGGCACTAGTTGCCTTAAACAACAAAATATAGACTGAGATCTTAGGGTCCCCAGACCTACGTCATTTTTGCAAACCTGAACTTTTGAGGATTAATATAGACTATTAATCCTCAAAAGTTCAGGTTTGCAAAAATACGTAGTTAAGACTGTATGCGAACTCACTAACTTGAAAGTGGGGCCTTTTTAGAGGTAACACCAACTTAAGGTGCACGCTCATCTACGTTAAAGTAGAAACGCTCGTATTTAAGAATCATGTAAAAAAAATAAAAGTAATATAAAAAATGTGTATTATATCTATCATATTTAATCAAGAAATTCAAAATGTTCTGAATATAAATGTTGAATTAAAGATATACTTTAATAAAAATTACCATGTAAGTTCTGACTAAAATTCTCTCCATATCTATACGTAAATGTTAAGGTTAACAAAAGTAAAGTTAAAAATTTGAAAACATTTACTTTTGTTCCCGATACGACCTAACAAGTATTTTTTATTTAAGGTACATACTTTCCGCCGTGCGAATTCAATACAAATCAAATGAACGCCAAATTAACTTTTAGTCTAAAAAAAACTAGACTGCAGCTGTAGGAAAAGACAAGTGATGCATTTAAAACAATATTTACTTTGCAATATACAATAAAAGACTGTAAACATGAAGAGCAATTACTACATCGGTAGCATATTTGTTTAGGACTGAGAAATTCAAGTGTTTTCGAGCATGCCAAGACATTTTGTCGTGGTATTTCTTCGACTCCCGTACATCTTTCCATGGCAGTATATATTAGCTTCTAATATGCAATAATAGTCCTTATTTCTTTTGGGATACGAGAGAAAATTCTATTTTTTTTTATTTATCTATAAATATAATACCATTGTTTGAACTGTGTATGAGTAAACGCGAAGCACGTAAGCCCACCATTCGATTGTGTAAATAATACTGAAGAAGAGACAATAATGATTCGAACAATCGTTGTAGGTATAATGTGTTTGATTTATTAAGCGATGGGTACAACTGATTTATATCATGTAACTGGTTTGAAGTTGTGATGTATTGTTTTAGATATACGGTGTCCTGATTCGTTA
This sequence comes from Heliconius sapho, assembly GCA_018237945.1. Classification (NCBI taxonomy): domain Eukaryota; kingdom Metazoa; phylum Arthropoda; class Insecta; order Lepidoptera; family Nymphalidae; genus Heliconius; species Heliconius sapho. The sequence continues at coordinate 6,061 of DWAE01001350.1, forward strand.
ATGAAATATTAGAATTATTCGATGAAACGGTTACGATATCGATTAAACATACGATTGTTCATTTAGTTAGTAGCGTTTCGGGTGGTATTCTCGTTTGATATTGATAGCTTATATGATTTTAATAATAAATAACATGTCAATTTTGTATGTGTTGATCATGTGTTATTTTTTTTTGACATTATATTTTTATAATTTTTAAATTATATAATATTTTTTCATTATATTTGAGGTCAGTCGTGCACAACGTGTGACTGTAAAATTGACTGGTTGTGGGTTCGATCGCCTCTCTAGGAAATGGAATATTTATTTACATTTATATTTTCATTCCTTCGATCTGGCGTCGAGGCAAAGCGCGGCGTTGAGTTCCGCCACTCAACACGCGATGCCTCCAGAAGTCGACGGAAAGTGGGGAACGGAGTGTCTTAACACTTGGTTTCCTCTGCCTACCCTTCTGTGTGCGAGATACAGCTTGAAGCTGATTAATATAGTAGTTACATTTAGAAACATATAGAAAAAGTACGGCTTGAATTAAATATTAACCATTTATCTGTAACATTTTCATGAAAATTAGTTTTATAGATTTCTTAATTACAATTGTATTTTCAGACGGAAACGACCCACTCTTAAATATCATGACAGCCATATCAATCTACAATAATTTAAATAGCCTATAACATATGTTGTTCAAAAAAAGTTACGTTATGAATATAAACGATACTTCTATTTAAGATGATGATTCACAACACATTATTCTATGTTTATTTAGTCACTTAACAACGTGTGATATATGATAGACATTCCTGACTAACGGCCACTGGGTTTTATTGGTGGTTTATGATGAATATGCATGCAATAAGGCTGGTTGTAAACTATTCTTTAATGTTTCTAAACAATGTTATATATATGTAATTTTTTTATTAAGATTCATTCAGGCCATTATGGTGGAGAGGAACAGCATCAGATTGTATTGTACCCAATGATGGTACCCAGGGTAATTCAGGATAGTCTTATCAGAGATAAGAAACAATTGTGCTCCACTATTTGATTTACTAAACCTCAAATATTGATAAATAATATATTTTATTACGCAAAGAGTAAAGAAAATATTATAAGTTTTTAAGCAAATATCGACAACTTAGCATTCTTGTTAAGTATTTACTACTTCTATACAATTACAGAAACTTAAATTAAAATTCAAGTTTTCAATCGTTTGTAGAAAATTTTAATCAAACACCTCATGGCATTGGAATTTGACGATAAATAAGCACCTTCGCAGTACACAAGCTAAGTATACATTACAAAAATAAGGCTAATATGTTTTAAGAAATATTTTTTTATTATAATAAGGATTCCATTCACAGCTTCACCTACTTAGACGCTGATGCTTAAAAGTTTTCTTCTTCAAACATTCCATTTTATAGGTAAAATCATATTAATATCTGTTGCGTAGCTTAAAAGATCTGCCATTATTTGCATATATAAATGTATACTTAAACTTAAAACTTTTTGTGTACTTATTATTTTTATAATTTACTTAAATAGATCAAATAAAATACTACAGCACACAGCAGGGGGAACCTAGTGTGAAGACACGCCATTCCCCACTTTCTGCCGAATTCTGGAGGCATTGAGTGTTGAGTGGCAGAACTCAACACCGCGCTTTGCTTTGACACCAGAGCGAAAAAATGGACATAAAAATTTGACTAAATATTTCATTTCCTCGAGTGGGGATCGAACCAGTCGATTTACAGTCGCACTTTGTGTCCATGCGCCACGACTGGCCTCAATATAATATACGATACTTTAATATTTACGACACTCTATTATACTATTTAATATGTATTTTTATACTTTGTCGACATAAATTTAAAGACAAAATACTCATAGCTCTCAAAAGATAAAACCTTTATCGTAGACGAGGAAATTCTTCAAAAAGTACTTATCGAACTATGCAGACGCCGTCCTCAACCACTTCTAGTGTAATAAAAACAATGCGTTTCTCACTCTCGAGCTCAACTTGTGGAAATGTTAAAATATTTCATCTTTATAACGTGAATTATAAAGTTTGAGCAGTTTTCATTTTCGTTGGTAAATCGAGTTTATGTCGTCTCCTCTCGCGATTCGCATCTGCGTAGAATGGCTCGATAGTACAGAGACTGGAGACAACAGATTGAAGTTATACTTCGTTACCAAAACGCCTTAACTGCCAAAGTCATACATCTATTGTGGTCACTCGAAAAGAAACTTTATTTCCGATGTATATAGAACTCAGAATAAATAATTTAAAGTTGTAATATAAAATGCAATAGGAATTGTGGGTACAATGATAGTAGGTGCGCCAGATGTTGCGGTTACGAAATTTGGTGTAACTAAAAGCTTCGCCTGAAGTAATAAGGGTGGTATGCTTAAACATATGCATATATAATTATTGTAATAGTTATCGTTATTTTGATACATACATAATTGTTATCTTATTTATATCTAAATATAATACATTTTACAATTGGATAAGAGTTCACTAAAAATTAAATATTTTGAACAGGCTGACTACTCTTTGATTAGATTTTTAAAATATTAAGTGTCAAAGGTGTCTAAGATGTAAGAAAAATATTACCCAACCCTCCATTTTTTTAGTTTGACGCTGTACCCCACACATAGCAAGGTAGGGAACATAGGAACCTAATCCTAAGATAGTCCATTTCCAATTAAGGCACTTCCGTTTTCCGTTATCAACGGAAATTACGAGGCATTGCGTGATGTGGAGGAACTCAACGCCGCATTTTCCTTCGTTACCAGAGCAAGGAAATGATAATATTAAATACTCAATTTCGCCAAATGGGAATCGAAACCACAACCGCCGCGATAACAATCGCCGCTTGTACCTATGCGCAAGGACGGCTTCACAATCATTCTAATAATTTATATATATTATTGTTATAAAATAGCAGACATCCTTTTGAAATAAGAACCTGTTACATTGGTACTTAATTTAAAATGTATAAAATGGAAGTCAATATTAATTATCCTTGAAAGTAAAGCAAGTTACTTTACTTATTTGTAACCACTAAAATTATTCATAACTGTAAGTTATATGAAAATAAAATTATTAAAATATTAAAGGTATAGACAACTTTACTACTATATTACTAGATTACTAAAGTAATCTTGAAAATAAAGTTTTTACATACGTTAATACTTAATTATTTGAAAATTCCAGCAAATTAATCGTTTGTTTTATATTCTACATTAAAATAATAATAACAATCATATTCTTTGCTTTTTAAAATACGGAACTGGCATTATTTACTTGCTCCATGCTACCCAAAGCAATATAAATCGATTCAAATCAAAAATCCCGATAATAATAGAGAAAAAGAAAACAATAAAAACCTGGTAGTATACCATTAAAATAATTAATTCGAACCGAATCTATATACGTCATATCCGCACTGATTATATAACAGTCAAAGGCCTTTGAATCGAGTAATTTTATGTGTTTTCAATTGGTGAATTACTCCTCTGTACGACCCTTTATGATTAAACCAACACTATTGTCAACTACAAAGGGAACCTAGCCAGGTACCCGACCCACCAATTACCGGGTATTGTCATAAAAAAAAGATCCTGGAGACATTTTGAACATGTCATTCAAAGAATTTTTGTCAACGATCAGTACATTTTCGACTTTATATTATATAGAAAATTTGATATCTTTGTCGTTCTAAAGTATTGTATTTTTATCCTTCAGACTGTCATATGTCGTTGGTATTGTTGTATTTATTTCTATAGCCACTGCTTCTTACTGCGTTAAGTTTTTTAAGTTTCATACACCTGCTTCTTATTTAAAATTGTTATCCTGATCTTTTATTTTTATTATTTCTCACGTAGATAAGAATCATATGCCTGATTTTATGTGTGCAATGACGCCCTTACCTAATAAACTACAGTAATAATAAATATTAAATATTCAAATACATACAATATATTATTCATAAGCTTACATTATATCGTCTTTCCCTCCGTTCCACTTTAATATTCTAATAGATAGAAATAACAACATTTAAAATGTTTTAAGGACATTCTATAATTGAACATAGCTCATCGTGTTGTAATGTTAATGAACATATTTATTATTTCAATATGAATATAAATCATAAATCATTCACGCTGTATACTGCACACAACAGGGTAGCCAGAGAGAACCTAATGTTAAGACACTCCGTTCCCCATTTTCAGCAGAATTTTGGAGGCATTATGTGTTGAGTGGCGAAACTCCGTGCTTTGCCTGAACACCGGAAATGAAAATATAAATTTAAAAAAATATTTCATTTCATAGAGTGGAAATCGAACCCACGACCGCGCAAGTCGCGTTTACAGTCACACTTTATGCTCCTGCGCCACGACTGGTCTTTATTTCTTCTATTTTTATGTACTGGTGTAATTATTCATGTAATAAATGATAATCAAGATATTCAAATAATAGTGTAGAGGCCAGTCGTAGCGCGGGGGCACAAAGTGTGACTGTAAAATCGACTGATTGTGGGTTCGATCCCCATTCGAGGAGATGAAATATTTATTTACATTTATATTCTCATTTCTTCGCTCCTCTCTATTCCAATAACTATTCTCATAACATTTCAATATATAATAACCAAAAATCAATACCTCCTTATTAAAAAAAATCCCATTTCAATTCAACATACAAGCACAATACATAGTTTGGTAACGAAATGTTGTAACAACACGTTCGAGATCAAAGCTTCACCCACATACGCTTTGGCTTCAAAATGATATAACCCCCAAAGCCAATTATACAGTCAGTTTACGCAAATATTTATATATAAAGCCTCGATTATACTCGCGGAGTATATACAAGCTAATACGAAAAAAATATGATAGTAGTTTCGTACTTTTACATTTACATTTTTATACATATATCAGTTTCACGCTGTATCCCGCATGTAGCGGGGTAGGCAGAGGGAACCTAGTGTTCCCCACTTTCTGCCGAATTCTGGAATTGCGTGTTGAGTGGCAGAATTATACATATTTGCGGGAAAATATAATATAAATATCTATTTTATGTCCAAAAATAATTATATTCGGTTTGGTTAAATTAGGTAATATAAACTGCAATATACATGAACAAATTACAAATTATACTCATTTGCTATCTATATAGCAATCAAATATCTATATATGTGATTTCACGTGACTATTTATTATTGGTAGTATTTTCTTCTAGTACTATTAAAAAAAACAGCTTCACGCTATATCTCGCACACAGCATGGAAGGCAGAGGGAACATAGTGTTAATCTGGTTAATTATTTTATATTACTAGTACTATGAAAAGTCTCATAATATGATTCTTCAACAATAGTATGCTCATGCAAAAAAAATGGTATATTATTTTAATATTTTTTTATTTAACTTTAGTAATATTTCTCATCGCATCATAAACAGAGGAAGGTTTCGATAAATGGCGTGGTGAAACTCAATGCCGCGCTTCATCCCGTTACCAAAAAAACTCATTGCTCTGAATGGGAGTAGAACCCAAAGCTGTTGTATTTACAGTCAAACGTGTATCGATGCGCCTCGCCGATCTTACGGAAACAGTCATATTATTATTAAAAATTATTATTTCTTTCACAAAAATATACTTCAATTCGTATGAGAAAGATCAACAAAATAAGGCTTACTTAAGGACCTTAGTGAAACAAGTAAATAATTATCCAATAATATTATTAAGGAAAACAACATCTTAACACACAGTAATTAAGCGTAACAGGAAATAATTAACGTTACAGGAAGAATAAAAGGTAAATTCTATATGAAAATATATCTAGTAGTGATGTTTTTATAAAAATATGTTATAAAAAATTATAGTTTATCTATTATATATACACAACCGTGAGGCCAGTGATGGCGCAGTGGCACGAAATGTGACTGTAAAACCGACTGGTTGTGGGTTTGATCCC
>DWAE01001351.1:0-12034 GCA_018237945.1 Heliconius sapho
TGGAAATATAAATTTAAGTAAATATTTCATCTCCTAGAGTGGGGATCGAACCCACTACCAGTTGGTTTTACAGTCACACTTTGTGTTCCTGCGCGTGTTTTTTTTGATGAGTTAAATATGAAATTAAAATTAATAAATAATAAATAAAATCATATTTAACGCATTAATGAATTAGAGCTAAAATAGCAAATATTTTACTTCATAAAAAAATACGATGAAAGAGGGTTGAACCTTGAATTTTTCAAATATAAGTGAACAAAGTGAGAAGGTATCGTTTAGGTGATAGCGGCCTGGGGTTGCAATCTTGGCTAAATTGCAACCGCCTTTAGAGCCCGGCCTTTGCCTTATATTACTATCCACCTTACTATTAAGAGCGAGGTGTTCTCAAAAGGATAGGCACGTTGTACAAATGGCTGCCTATTTGGTACGATGGAAAATTTAGTTTATATTTGTTATTTGAGGAGTCGTGGCGCAGGGGCACAGTGTCACTGTAAAACCGACTGGCCCCAAATATTGTGGGTTCGATCCCCACTCTAGGAGATGAAATATTTATTTAGATTTATATTTTCCTTTCTTCGCTCTGGTGTCGAGGCAAAGCGCTGCGTTGAATTCCGCCACTCAACACGCATGCCTCCAAAGCTCGACGTAAAGTGGAGAACGGAGTGTCTTAACATGAGGTTTGCGGGATGCAACATGAAGCATTTTTTTAAGTTTTTGACTTATTTATTATTTGAAATTTGGGCTTTTATTTATCAATATAAAAATAGTACATTTAATGTACTATGATCGCAGTGGCTACCAGCTCTGTGATTATTGACTAGTCATATTATTCTTTCCTTAATATAGTTAGTTTTATAATATTAATAGATTATTTATATTAGTACGAGAAAAATGAGGCATAATTGAGTCGTGGCTCGAAAATTAGATGGAAAGTAGGAAAATGAAATGTCTTAATGCTAGGTTCCCTTATCCCTCGCTGTATCCTGTAGTATCCTGCTACAGGATACAGCGAGAACCTAAAAAATAAATTATAATAAAATAGGCTTGAACGGAGGAGCCTATATGAGATAAGATAATAATATAGAACTGAGTGTCCGTAGGTAACCGCAGTAGACGTGACCGCCATACGAAATCCAAGTTATTTTATATTGCTACAATAGACTTATAAGAGTGTAAAGCTTTCGGACGCTGTTATATGAATACGAACCATGTATTTAAGTTTATATTTAAATTACTGTGTTAGTGTATGTTAAATCTTGTAACCTCAGTTGGGGCCACTTCCCAATGTCCGATTGAGCTAGAATTTGTATTACGACTTCAATTCTGATGACAATGAAATTACATATTATTAATAATGTTAATGTCTTAGTGAGATCACAAAGTGTGACTGTAAATTGAAATACTGAACATGCAATTCCTCCAGAAATCGGTGAAAAGCGGGAAATGGAGTGTCTTTACACTAGGTTCCCTCTGTCTCCCTACTGTGAGCGGTATAGAGCGTGATGCTAAAAAAAAATTGGTGTTCATCTAAAGTGGCTGCCGCAACAAAAGCAAAGGTAAACAGAGGGAACTTAGTGTTAGGACACTCCATTCCCCACTTTCCGTCGAATTCTGAAGGCATAGCATGTTGCCTCGACACCAGAGCGTAGAAAATGGAAATATAAATTTAAATAAATGTTTTATTTTCTCAAGTAGGGATTGAAGTTGTAGGTTCAATCCCAGTCGCATTTACAGTCACGCTTTGTGCCCCTGCGCCATGGTTGGCCTCTATTTTTTTATTTCTCTGTATAAGGTTTTTGATTTAATGAATATTGTTTAAAGAAATTCATATTTTCATTTAAGCAGACTATTATATCAGAATGTGATATAAAAATTATTGTCAATTTATTTATTGATGTCCACAATCAAGAATCATTTATCTCTCTCTATATCATCATCAAAGACAAGAAATTAATATATTTCGACAAAATATATTGGGTTTATATAAACAATGAAGATAGGATTCGAACCCACAACTATCACCTAATTTCAAAATGTCACTAACATACATAAAGACATTGCATTACAAAAACCAACTAAATATTTGAAATAATTAACGAATCAACGAGTAGCGAACCACTAGAAAATGAAGAAAGAAATTTTTAATTGCCACCGAGATGAAGATGCTGGGTCCAGTGAAGACGGTAGCAGCATTTTCGTTTTAGAATTCCTACGCTTTACCGTTGCCAAGTTATTGGGCAAAGCGTTTGGATTCTAAAACGAAATAGCTTGCGTTTCTACAGTTGTATACCTCTAGTATAGAAGAAGACGCCTTGAAGTGGATTGCTGGTATTGATGTAATGTGTTTTTTTTTATTCTGAACCTGTATCCTATATAAAGAAGGATAGGCATTCATTCTTCACTTTCTGCATAATTTTTGAGTCATTGCGTGTTGAGTGGCAAGACTTAAAAATTAAATAATTCATCTCAGAGGCCAGTCGTGGCGCAGGGGCACAAAGTGTGACTGTAAAATCGTCTGGTTGTTGATTCGATCCCCACTCAAGGAAATAAAATATTTACTTACATTTATATTTTCATTTCTTCGCTCTGGTGTCGAGGCAAAGCGCGGCGTTGAGTTCCGACACTCAACACGCAATGCTTCAGAACTTGGCGGAAAATGGGTAACGGTGTGTCTTAACACTAGGTTCCCTGTGCCTATCCCACTGTGTGCGAGATACAGCGTGAAACTGATTTAATTTGATTTGATTTATTTGATAATTCATCTCCCCGATTTCATCATTTGCTCTGGGGATCGAACCTGCAACCACTCGATACGCTGTGTCACTGCGCCACGACGGCGTCATTCTCTTTTTTTGTCTCACAAATATAAAACACGATTCATTTAAATGCATGAGGACTTTTCGATTATTTTAAGTCGTTAGCTTTTTTATTTTCCCATTCCAACGACTATAACACACGTTTGTACTGTACAAGGGAATTGCGTGAGATCAACTTTTGAACGAGTCGTTCAGCCTAATGTCTGTCTGTGCGTAATCTAATGTCTACAGATAGAAATTTAATTTGATATAAAAATATTATTCTGTAACTCCACTACTAACTCTAACTCTAAACTAACCTCCATTACTAAGTAACTGATAAGTAATGATAAATATTGTATGCCCCGAGTGGGAAAAGAACCCACAACCGTCGCGTCTATAGTAACACAATTTTGCCACTGGGCTACTACTATATATTTATTTATTTTAAAACATTAAATGTTAATTGCATTATATATTTTTTCGGTACTAAGCCCAAAACTAATAAATAAGTGTAAGAAATCTATAACCTACTAAGCTATAAGTCCATGTCCTTCTATATACAAGTTCAAGTTATTATAACAGTAAAAAAGGTACTTTACAACTAATTGCCGTTCTTAAAAAAATATGCTTGATGCTACCTTTTGTTTATCAATTGAAAATTTAAAAACAACTTTATTTTTCAGGTATTTGCATTTTCTCGGAATAGACATGAAGGCAATCGATTCTTTATTTATTTATTAATATTTTTTTATTTTTCTTTTTAGTTTCAAGCTTCATCCTGCATATAAGAGAATAGGCAAACAGATCCTAGTTTTAAAACTCTCTATTCACCACTTTCATTCATTGCGTTCAATGCTTTGTTTCCAGAGCGGGAAAATGATCCATTCCCCCGAGGAGGAATCAAATTCACAACCGTCGCTACGCCACGAAGGCCCTGATTGATATTATTATTTATACTATGAAAAAAAACAAAATAAATATAAAAATAAATTCTTGAAGACTAAGAAAAAAAATTATAAAGAATTATTACACGCTCTAGCTAAGCGTGTTTCATTGTATCGTTATGACGTCATACTCTACCTTATAAGCAGATACTCTTTATTACCCCCGTTACGGCCATCCTAAGGACGCCACATAAAACTCATGGAATAACTGTTCACTTTTGTTTTACAGCTCGACCGTTAAAAATATTATTTTACACGCCATGTGTTTTAGTTGGATATACCATGTTATAAGGTTTATATGTACTTATAATGTTATGGAGAGGCGGAGAGGCGGAGAGAGGTAGAGGCAACCTTTTTCTGGCCTAGTTCGGTGTCCACTAGGAGAATCAGTTATTTTCACTTGTCTGCTCGAGCACGGCAAAATGCGGGGTTTTAGATTCGCCATTCTAGACGAAAAGTTAGGCCGACAGTGGTCAGGCTGTGTACCACATATAGAGGGAACCTAGGAACCTAGTATTAAGATGCTCAAAACATTTACATGTGTATAATGTATATAATTATTTATTTTATTTTAATATATTAGCGAGTAAAGATACTGTAGACAGTAAATATAACTTGAGAGAATAGTTCAAAATTTAAAGACTTTAACCTTCGCGATAGAGTTATTGAATATGAATATTTTATTAGACAATGCAGACAATACTGATAATATAAAAAATAGAAATTGGCACAAAACTTTTAATATACATTTTAATATTTTTGGAAAAGAAGACAAAGAAACATTATTGTCGAAATGGGAACAGAGTATTTGAAATAGGGTAGTATAGTAAAAAAATAATTCAGAATGAAAATAACCGTTTGATTCATGAGAGTGGGTTTCCTAGCAGTCAAAACGAACAACTATCAGATCAGGCAAACCAATATACTAAATGTATATAACAGATGTAAAATGATCCCCGAAAAATACGAAAATCGGCATTTCAAAAATAATACGCGATATACGATTTATCCGCACTAAAACCCGGCGATCTCTCAATCAGAGGGGATTATATCTTACGAACAATTCACCAATAATTGTAAAATAGACTTGGGTGCCGATTTTTTTATAAATAATATTGTAACGGATGATTTTTTTTTGATGTAAATGGAATTGGAAATGGAAAGATTTTTCAATTGTATGATATGTAGTTTTGAGCGTAACGCTATATCTTACATATAATAGAGAATGCTGATAGAATCTAGTTTTAATGCAGTCCTATCAAATTCTAGACTCCTTTCAAATTCTATTGAATAACTGGTTAAACGTAACGTCGCACTTTATTTTTTATCGCTAGAATAGATAAATTAAATTAATTATATATATGTCAGTTAAAGAAAAGAGGAATATTTTCCTACATAACTTAGGACACTGTCTTAATTTTGTCTTTTCGTTAGACTGATATGGTATCCCTATTTGTGAGAAATTGAACCCACGACGATCCAATTGCTTAACTGCGCCTAAATGGCATTATTAACACGAATAAAATGTTAAAGAAAATTTCCACTCACTTTAACATTATATCTTCTTAAAGCAGATGAAGATTATCTGAGCGTGTTTGAGAAAAGTGTCTGATCGATATCGCATAAGTATCATTAACATATCAATAGCAAGTTCTGGCGAAGGGCCAGAACAGTATATATTATCTCCTAATAAAATGGTAACAAAGTGCACTCAAAAATATAAAGATTTAGAACAAAATGGCAAAAGGTTCAGCTTTTGTATTATAAACTTAATTGGTACTTGTGATACCATTACTGAACTGGAACATGTCAATGATGTTTCTCATAGATTGAAGCAAATTTTTCTTTAGCTTCACGCTTTATCCCGCACACATCAAGATAGGCAGAGGTAAACTAGTTCGTTCTGTTCCCCATTTTTTTTACATTTAGATGGGGTTCAAATATTGAAATAATCCTTACAATATCTTGTGCTTAGAAACCCAATGAAACCCAACTTCATCGTTTTTTATAATCTAAAATTGTACCATAGTAGTTACAAATAATAATAGTTTACCAAAAAATATAATAAATTAATACATGTTACTGTACTAATTACAGGATTAGTGCAGTACTTACATTTCAGCACAAAAAGAATCAACATCGACAAAAAAACACTTTAAAAATACGTTATTATCAATTATTATCAAAAGTTAGGGTTACTAAACTAAAATATTGAACTTATTACTTTTAAATCTTAGTTAGTTTTATGTTGTAAGAATCAAACAAATAATACATATATAATAAACAAACATGCTTAATTTAAGATAAGAAAACACAAAGAATTAACTTGACCGGTAGAAGCAAAAAAATATTAAATATTCTGCATACCCTCCTGCTTTTTGTGGAGCACAATGCGCTAGCACAGAATTGCGACCTCTTTACAAAAAGTAACGAAAAACTTGGAACGTTTCGTAATAAGAATTTCAGGCGAACTGCATTTTAGTCTTTTACAACTATACAGCTAATTATAGCGAAAAAGCTAGAGGCTTTAGAGTATGTAATCCTTACAGTGAATTTATTAAAATTACTATTTTTAGGGTTCCATGCCTTTAGAAGAAAAAAGGAACCCTTATTTTTAAGACTCACTTTGTTATCCGTCTGTATGTCTATCTGTCAAGAGCCTTTATTTCCTCAACGGTTGGAGATATTGAGCTGAAATTCAAACCATATACTCAGATCTACGGCCTCATGATTTCTTGATAAAAACATATTTCTATATTTTGTAAGAAAAAATATATGGCCGTTTATATCGCAAAAAACGCATATTTCGGTACTATTAATCAAAATTATTAGGGTACTTCCACTTGAGCTAGTATTATGAAATTTAGCGCATAGCATCTACTGGTAGTAGAAAATTGAAACTTATACATTTGTGGTTAAACCTTAAAAATAATAGCCTTAAAAGGGGGCAAAATTTGGTATTAAAGCCACTAGTTCATGTAAGGTATCAAATAAAAGGGCTCTGGCTAAGCTAAGCTTGAAATTCAGAAAAAGCTTGAGATCTCCCATTTCTATAGGGAACCCCCGGCGAGCGAGCCCGACTCACGCTTGAACCTAGTTTTTTAAACCTTGAAACTAGAGTTAAACACTCCTGTATTCATTTTTCAAAATTCGAAATTTGATATTGCGTAGCGAAATTTCACGCTGTGCTTTGTCTGCCAGAGTGGTAGCTGCGATTTTAAAATGGATTCGTGGCTAATAATCCCATGATTAAATGTCCATAAGTGCTGTGACATTACACGCGTGCCTGTCATTTAATATTTTATGGTTTTTTTTACTACTTCTGCTTGATTATTACGTGTTACCTTACTTTTGACAAAATTTGTATTTATTTTAAAGATTCCTTTTAATGCTTGGTTGTTATTTTTTTACACAATTATTCTTTATATTTACAAGTATGTGACAAAAATAAGTTAGTTAGAACATCCTGTAAGAATTTCTTTTATTGTCTCTATATTTGTAACCCAATTTGTCAGTAAAAGTGAAACTGAAATGGGTTCATTAGAGCACATCAGCGTTGCCTTTGACCAAGTTCAATAGGCAGAAGTCTAGTGACCCTAAACTACCTGTCATAAAATTAGGGGTGCCAAAATTTCTAAGAAAGTACTACTACTATATACCAGAAAAAGTGTAATGATATAATTTTAACTGAGTTGCCTGATTGCAACCCTGGCGAAACTCCAGCTGTTGTCGATTGAAATTTTCTCTACCCAAGAATCCAAAATATAAATGGAGTTTGTTTACAATGTTCAAGAATCTTTGAAAACAAATTTACAATGGGAGAAAATTGTTGATGTGTTGGTACGGTTACCAAATAGACTGTTGTTTGTATATTTTAAACGTAGCAATTTCTAGCAACTCCCTTCCAATATTGTCATTTTACTATAAATTTTCCTTAAATTTAGATTTATGAACTTTCACTTAGAATGTATCGTTATTTAACATTTTGTTAAGCTGTGCTACTTTTGATGATTTTTATATGATAATATGGTTTCATTAAAGGTTTACGGTGTGATATAAGGACAAAAGACTAATGATCAATAAATAATAAATTTATAGTTATATAACGAATGTAATATATTTATTAATCTATCAATACATTACATTCATAATTATCGTCCTACTTTAAGTCACTAGTTCATAAAAACTATTTTCGTTTGCTCAAACTATAATAAGCTTACACCAATCGCCATCTATGCCTATATATTTACACGCGAAATCCGACCTTAAAAGCTCGCTTCATATTTGTCTTGCCTCATTTAAGCTCAACGTTACATCAGAAGCGAAAATACCTAATGAATACATAAATGCGGTACGAAAACTGATAATAGAAATTGAGCCCTAAACAATACGTCTTACGGTCTCTTTCGCGATGTATGTGGGTAGTTGATAAAAAATAAGCACGATATGAACGCCAAACAAAATCAAGGGAAATATAGCGTCTATTAAACGGGTAATGGAGAGTATGTAATGCGAAATTGAATCAATAGGTGGTCTGACATACTTTGTTCACGGAAAATTTTGCCATGACTTGTTTTACTGTCAATATACATATACCTACATGTATATGTTACATATGATAGAAATGATGAATAAAAAATAAATATATTTTTTTATCGGCTTCATGCCGTATCCTGAACAGCAGGGTAGGTAGAGACCTAGTGTTAAGAGATTCCGTTCCCCATTTTCTGCCAAATTCAGGAACCATTGCGTGTTAAGTAGTGGAACACATCGGCGCCTTTTGCATCTAAACCAGAGCGCAGAAATAAATATAAAAAAAATTATAAACATTTCATTTCTTCGAGTAGGGATCGAATTCAAAACCAGGCGCGTTGGCTTGTTGCGCCAGAGGCAGACCTGTGTGACTGTACTGAGTGTATACTGATATTAGTTATTTATAGCAGAAAAACTTATTAAGAATTAATTAATTTATAATTTCTTAATCAAATTGCCAATATCTTCACAATTCCTCTCTGTACGAAGTGAAGTAACAGTAAGAGTGACTATTCTCTCCATTTCCAACCTAGGTGAAATATTTACCTTACACGTAGGCGTTGATCATGCTCTAGACTTGAAGAATAAAGGTACAATGAACTAAATTTTAACTTCAAATTGTATGGCTGAATAAACGAAATTTTAAAATCTTAGGAAATCTTACAGCCTGATTGATCTCTATATAAGGACGTAAATACTACACTGTAATAACGTATGTAAATATAAATATACATCGCTATTCTAAAAGAGAAAATAAATTAAATGAAAAATAGAAATTCTAATTATAAAGAATTGTACAATAAATCAATCAAAAATTAAAATACCAACTTGAATGCAATATATGAGTAGCTGGAATATTACCATGATAGACCTATTAGTTCGTCATTATATGCAGTGTATCCATTATAGGCTAATTTGCATAACAATAGGCAGTTATAAATGATTACCATCCGTTAATACATCAGAGATAACACTGTAGTTTTCAAATAAATATATATATTTTTTATTATCGCAGTAATAATTTTGCATATTAATTTCAGATGTGTTTGTTATTTTAAATTAAAAGTAAAGAAGAAAAGAGAGAATAATAAATTTTATTTCAACGTTATAGTTTTAGTTTTTATAGCTTGCATAGATTGATTTATTGGTAAATATAACCATATCCTGGACTGAAACTCTTAATCATCATAATATAATAAAAATCCAAACACACTAGCTCCACCATGATATCTAGAAACTTCCTTATCTCTATCTCATCCATCTCATCATCTCAATTATCTTATTTTCAATCTTAATGAGGTTTGTCGAGCTCTATCCGATTATATATTAAAAATGAATGTACTTCTAGGCCACGTGGAACGGTTTGACGGTAACCAGCGTAATTAAAGCTGGCGCACCGCTTAGTGAGGCATTTTATATTCATTATCTTCTGCCCTAGTTATAAACTGATGGCATTTAGAAATAGTGTCCTTTCAGTATGAAATAATAGTATTAGTATTAGTTTTAAAAGTCTTTCTTATTTTTTTTTCTCTTTATTTGAACTTCCTGTATATTGGGGTCATCACGTATTCAGGGATACAGTGTGTTTCATTTTTGTCTTGAGTAGAAACGTTATTATACTATTTCTAATGTGACTTTTTGAACGAAGCTTAAAAATATATCTTAAATGGACATCGAATCTACAACTATTTCCATTGAAATCTGACATTTCTCGTTATATATTTTTTTTTATTTGGTGGAAAAGCTCCTCGCTCTTACATTTTTATATTTTTTGTGCTTAAACTTAATTTTTATTACAAAATTTTTGAAATTCAGTCACAATTTGTCTTGTTACTAGGGCCTGAGTGAAAATCGAATTATTAACAGTCGCGCTTATGTTCAGTGTACCACTGCATCACAACGGCCTTAATATTTATTTATTGAATTCATAATAACTTTATAATTGAGACTAAAAATTTAAATTATATTAACAACAAACACAAAAGTGACTTACATTTTATAAAAAAAATTCAAGTTATTAAATTTCTATTTCCGCGAATGGATACTTACTGGCGACACTAACGAGGCGTATCGTGACTTAATTTTATATCTACATAATAACTTTGAAAAGAAAAATCCAGTCAAAGTTGAAACAGAATTAGAATTTTTTTTTGATGATTATTTTTTTAATTAAGAAATAATCCAGAACAGATTTAATTACAAATTGTGTCATATCATAAAATGCAATTATCCTTATTATTGTATATTTTAGCATTATTTTAAGAAATCTTAACAATTATAATTTTTTTAGGTTTTTTCGGCATTAATTTCTACAATTAATAAATTAACATGTCGTTTAATATTTTTTTTAAGTAACTCTTTTCCATGTTTTCTATATATTTTTGTATTATTACACCAGATTGGATAAAATAAAGTATATAGAAAACACCCTGAAGTTTGTATTGAACTTACACTCATTCCTTTTAGGTACGTCCCAATTGTGCCACTACACCGTCCATTTATATCACATCTTCACGCTATATCCTGCATATAGCAGGGTAGGCAGAGGGAACTCGGTGTTAGGTTACGTTGCGGAGCGGCGGTACTCAACGCCGTACTTTGCACTGGTACTAAGAGCGAAGCAAAGAAAATATTATTAAACAACAATTCATCTGCCGTGTAGCAATCGAACCAACATCCGTCGCGTTTAGTCAAACGCCTGTGCCCTTGCGCCACGACGACCTCAGTTTTATTATATTAGATAGGAGGTATATCTAGCTTAAAAAGTAGGTAGGCCTTCATCTTCAAGCGTAAGCACATTGCGGCTGGACAAAAGCGCACTCTACGCCTGGAACCCAGCCAACTTCTATCAATTTGAAATTTTCACTTTAGTTCTCTGTATAACTAGCGTTTTAGTTCCACTTATTTTAGTGGCAAGGACTTTTTGTTACTTACAGTAACATCGCATAATGATGCCAATAACCGTTGAAAATGACAGATTATGTTTTATAGTTCTATTGGAGGTGTTTTTTTTATATAATTTTGTGCTGTGGCCAAGATAGTACAGTGGAAATTTATTTGGTTGTTAAACGCGATGGTTGTGGGTTTGACACTTAAATTTGGGGCATTCATTATTTTTATTTCCATGCTTTTGAGTTCTACTTACGCTGTATTCCATTTGCATATGTATTATGCATGTATTTAGTATATTATGCAGAGAGCACTAAGTTAGTGCCAAGACACTTCTTTCTCCATGCAAATCCAAGATATGGTTGGAAACGAGGCGTTTCCGTTCCCCTCCGTTCGTTTTTATGCACAACACTCAATTACATAAAACGTACAGCAAATTCTCTTGTTTTATTTTGTCTAAAATCAACTTGTTACTAAAATATACAAAATAAATAGTTAAAGAAAATTCTTAAATACAGAGACACAGTAAATAATGCCAAAGCATACTTTTACACAACTTATTTAGCATTCTTTAGGGGCTTAGGTCTTGAAAGAACATTTTGAAATCATAAGAAATGAAATTTACAATATTATTTCCTGTTTTCTTCACATAAGTAAAGAAGTTTCCTTTTTATTTAAGAAAAAATACATCATTAAAATAATATATATTTTCAATTCTACCCATATTTCTGATATAACTGTACCCTCCTCTGTACCTTGAAGTATGAGTAGAAGACAGTCTATTAACAGTAGGTACAAAATATTGGAGATGTCATTAAAATCGAATTCAAAATATTATTTATTTAAATAAGGTTTTGTATTTTAGAAAGG
>DWAE01001352.1:0-12034 GCA_018237945.1 Heliconius sapho
CGGAGTGTCTAAGACACTAGGTTCCCTCTGCCTACCCTGCGGTGTGCGGGATACAAGCTGATTTATTTATTTTAGCTATTTATTATAAATATATAAAAAAACAAAATAATATTTTAATAGGGTATATAAGTATATATATACACTACAAGAATTTTACTTCGAGAGATAATACCAATACTCGACAAAATGACGACCTGAGCCACGAATTTCAGCCCACGAGTAAGACTAGTATTTACAACATAGCCAAGAGGCTAGTTCATATTGAATTACAAACATCATTAAGCACCTTGATCGTGTTAATCGACATACTGTTAAATAAACATTAATTTAAGTAATGCATTAAATTAACAGCGAGTACAAAAACTGTACAGTCCGTATATATAATTAAAAAGAGATAAGAAGTAAAGGCAGGGAACTAGTGAAGCATTTATAGAGTAATAGGATATCATTAATTATTAATAATTATTCATAATGAATCCATCATTTATAATTATAGTGTTTCCCGGATTCAACAAAAAAAAAAGGTGCATGAACCCATATTTTGTCTGTTACTATTTTTTAAACAAGAAGTTATATTCTGATTTTTTTAATTCATTTAAACGAATTTAAGCACAATTATTTATAACATATATTTCATACATATTAATTCATACATTATATTAAGTTCTTTAGGGAATTAAATCTTTTTTTAAACTATACCTACCCTAGTCAGAAGTTCTTATATTAAATTACAGGCGACTTATTAAATTAACACTAGTTACCGTACAATTAGGAATTCGTTCAGTGCTCTGATAAAGAAGACAATTCTGGAGTTGACGTGTCGATTATTATCTAGATCTCAATTGCAGTAATAAATCTATTCAAGTTGTGGAACTATCTAATGTTTTCATCTATCGCATACATGTTCCTGTGTGCAAGCTGTTTTTATTGGTTTGTTATATAATTGCTCTATTTAATACAAAATAAGTATTACTTATTTTCTTTCTATTTCTTAGAAATCTTCTTGAATAAAATTGAGTAAATTGCAATAATTCATATACTAGACAACGAACTGACGCGTACAAAACGCGTTACTATATCAACGTGTATGTCACTTACATGTGGGTGCTAGACTTATTTTAGAAAAAAATCTGAATTCTGCACTCTAAACTATAACTGTAACAAATTCCATGCTCCTCTGTCATTTTCTTTCATTTTTTATCTTAAAAAAAAGTATAAAATTGTTATTTCATAAAGAAGATATATTTAAGTAGATCTTCATCTAGCCGGAATAAGCACCACCTGGCTAACGAGTAACACTGGGCTTCACCAGTATAGACTAGTCCTGATACCACCCACTTAAATACAACGGCAATCCTTGCGGCCTACAATGAAATGCCGCAGAATAGCTTTCAAATTACGGTGACATCTTGGATTAAGTTCCGTCTTATGCTGGAAAACCTCGTCTACATGGTATCCCTACGGTGTACCTAGGATATCTTCAGACAAAGAATTGCATTTTTAATTATAGCTTAAAATATTTTACGTTTTACGACAAAAAATTTATAAGAGTAGTGACATTCATTACGTGTGTGAATGAATATAAACGAGGTCGTTATAATTTTTTCTATTATACTTATATTTCCATTATTCTGTGCAACAATGATTCCACAACCCACTCGCATCTATATATATATGTACATAATAATAGAGACCTATTTTCAACATCGGAACCATATTTTAAAGATTTGAATTTAAAGTCTATTATGTAAGTGTAATTAGATAATACCTATAACCGTAGTCCTTGATACTATTTAAATAATAAACTATGTGGATTGCAATTTAATGCAATTGTCAGGCAAGCGGAAAGTGAGCATTTTCTGAGTGCAATGCACGCATGCACCATTAATTTGGTTCCACCTCACGACCCACCGCTCAGAGAATCGGTAAGAAATACTTTTTTTTTTTTGCTGCAATGTTCTTTTCATCATTCACTGAGGTATACTTGCAACTAACGACTTACAATAGCCGTGAAGATAACACTGCAGTAGCACATACATAAAAAAATCAGCTTCACGCTGTATCCCACACACGGCAGGGTAGGCAGAGGGAACCTAGTGTTAAGACACCCTGTTCCCCACTTTTTTTTGTATAACATTTGTATAAGTTTAATGTTACACAAAACAAGCAAGACAAAAAATTAAATGACAAGCCTGCAATGCGATACGATATAAAAAAAGATTTTAAGGCAATCAAAACTACATTAATGCCGTAACATAATATGTAAAAATTACTAAAACTTTTATTATTTGAGATTGGCAATATACAACTTTTTATAATGAATAATTTCATAAGATTTACGACTTACAATCAACCCATTGTATGGGATAATATAAATATTACAAAAATATGTCGCCACAACTCTTATAAACAGATAAATAAAAGAATGAAATCAGTGACCTGAATCCCATTTGGAGAAAATGCGTAGTAATTCTGAGCTGTTCTGCAACTTCATATGACAACTTTGAAAGGTCACATTTCATAATAGAAGCGAGATGGAATTTAATATCCATAGATCTGATGTGGTTAGGTGTAGATACTTCATCATTTAGTTACTCGACTCAATTGACGTCTTGTAGAGAGAGATATTAAATAATTATGTCCAGTTTTGTCAGCAAGTGTTTCGTTGAGATAACAAAAGCTGTACTAAGTTTTAAGTAAAATTGTTAAAATTGTAATTTCACGCCATCATAAAGCAAGGTTGAGAGGGAACCTGTCAACCTAATGTAAAGACGCCGTTCCCAATATGATATTTCCGTTCCCCACTTTCCGGGAAAATGGAATCAGTGTGAAGATATTAAACATTTAATGTCCTCGAGTGGGAATCGAATCTACAAACGTCACGCTTACAGTCGCACGCTTTGGGCCATTATGATGGAAAATCGATTTATTGATTTATTTTTATATGAACTTAAAAAATATACACTACAATTTACACATTTATCGATATTAATTTTATACAAAAAAAAAACAAGCTCTGATAAGAACGACAGTAGGTGAGCAGATGTTACGAGTACATACATACATACTACTTTATTCAGAGCTATTATCCTTCAAGGTGTTTTTGAATGCAGGTGCATACCATGCCATCTAAACGGGATGAATGGGACCAGCTGCTCTATAAATTAACTCGTTTGACCCACCTGGTTGTTAACGTGGAAATATGACAGCTTACATTTTTTAAAAGTTTGTAAATGAGTTATATTATCTACATAGTTACTAAAAATATATTTTTTCTTTATTATGGTAACGATATTATAAATAATAATAAAAAAAACTATTTAATAATAGGTATTAAATGTTTTTAACAGGACTTAACCAACCACCACAATAAGTATTTAGTTAAGACTATAAGTTAATAAAACATTAAGTTCCAATGAAATCAATGAATATGTTAATTCTGGCTCCCTAAGTATTACCGGAGTAACATATTAGAGTATTAATATTCTTTAAAACTATACTATATTAATAAAAAAAAATAGATATTTCATGTTTTTGACGATTTAATCATATTATAATTTTAATAAATTAATAAATATTTAGATACGGCTCAAAGTTAATTGAAAAATTAAGTGCTAATGAAATCAATGAATATGGTAAATTACGACCTTTTAGGAATTAGCTAAACACCTAGAGGGGTTACATATTGAGACACATAGTTCTACGTTTTCAAAATGTAGAACGAAAATGAATAAAGTTCATACTAAAAATTGTATGAAAATTACATCTTTTTTATAAATTTGACAAAAAGGTAAATGTCAGTGTATTGAAAAATAATAATACTAACATTTGAGGTGCACAAGATAATAATAATAAAACATGAAATTTATTTGCCCAGTGTTCACGGAAACATGTACATATATCCTTATTTAATACTTAGTGTTGTAATTAGCTTATTTAACTAATTATAGTAAAATATTTTTAAAATGTCATTTATAATTGAGCCATCATTTATTAAAAATTGTTGTTGGGCAATAGCAGAGCATGTCACGTGCATTCTAAAAGCGAGTATGGTGTATTAATTAATATACCATAATTAATTAATTATTTAATATTTTTATTTCCTCGCTGTAGTAATAAGACAAACCGCGGCGTGGATTTCCGCGACACAACACGTAATGTCTCAAAAAATCAGCGGAAAATGGGGAACGGAGTGTCTTTACAGTAAACTTTTTTTGTCCTTTGTATATGTCCGGGATACGGCGTACAGCTAAAAATAGAAAAATATATATGAATAAATTGTATACATTGCGAAACTGCACGTGCAGTCGTCCAGCACCTAATAAGGTACACTGTTCGTTGCTCATGCAAGGTATTGTTAACGACACACTCACAATCACCAATTGCCTTCTCTTTCTTATCTATCGCTTTTGATTGAGACAGCCGGTTTACAAATAAATTTTAATTACACATTACTAACCAATATTCTTGACGTTTACTGCCTAAAACATTAAAATACGTGAATATTATAATTTCGTCAGGAAGAAATAGTGGTGGTAAATTTCCTGGCGCACTTAAAAATCATCGTTGTATGTTTTACTTGGTCGTTTAAGCTGTGTCAATAATCATGCCAACTTTTCTAAGTCCAAATTAATTTAAGCTGTGACTGTAAAAACGACTGGTTGTAGGTTCGATTCCCACTCGAGGATATGAAATATTAATTTATATTTCCATTTCTTCGCTCTGGTGTCTCGGCGGAAAGTGGGGTACGGAGTGTCTTAACACGAGTTTCCCTCTACCTACCATGCTGTGTGCGGGATAGAGCGTGAAGCTATAAAAAATGAGTTCTTTTAAACATATATTTCAACAAGAAAATAATATGCTACAGTTAGCGCTAAGATTTATTTATTTTCCTTATAAGTATAACTGTTATTATCATTTTCCATTAATTATTATCGCCTGACTAAGCGTCATAGAATCCTGCATGAATAAAACAAGCAAACAAATACGGCTTCGAGTCTATTACCGTAAGCAAAACAGTCGACATAATATGTGTTCGTCTGTTAACAGAATATTACATTTAAATTGTTTTGTGAAAGAAACATATATATGTCGATTAATTTTACATTTAATTTTGAAATTTAACCATTTATTTGTAGATTATTGAAGAAGTCCACTAAAACTACATACCTAAGAGGAAGCCTAGTGTTAAGAAACTCCGTTCCCCATTTTCCCCCGATATTTGAGGCATTTCGTGTTGGGTGGTGAAACTAAACGCTAAAAAGTCTTTCTTGAATGGGGATGGAACCCACAACCTTTCGCGTTTACGACTAGCCTCTAGAATTTAAGAGAATTGATCGTTATATATTTCATAAAACTTACAACCTCGTATTTTGCTCTAATTACTTTGTCAGAGAGCGTAGAAAATGCAGGGCTTGAGTGCAAATGGTCTTTAAATATTTTCGAAGTGATATTATGTCTTTACAGATGCCAAGCGGGTAGACTAGAATAATTATGCGCTAAATGTAATTCTTTTTAAAAGGCTTGCCATTTTTATACGTTATTAGCTACTATGAAGTTCTCTTTAACAGATATTGTCGGTCGACAAAAGAAAAAAAAACAGCAATCGCCATGTTTTCTAGGAGAATATTCATGTACTGTTTGTAAATATTAAAATTATTTATTTATTAAGTTTAAATGTACATATAGTATGGTGTATGGACAAAGAATATATGATTTAATGATACCGAATATTTTTATATAATAATTTGGCTTAGAATTATAGTGTTTTTTAAATATAAGTAGCTGTATAATTTACATTGTGGACTCCTGACGTAACATGTCGTATATTAAGATGATTTAGCGTATACCTAAAAGGAATCGTACGGGTATAAAAAGAAAATGGTTCTGATCTTATTTTTATCCTTGAATTGTCTTATTTAATCTTGAACAGGTTAAATAAAATAATATTTAACGTTTCTAAACATTGTATTAGCAAATGCAAACAATAGTCAAATGTAAATCAAAATGTCTTTCAGTCTTTTTATGTTCAGTCTTTCAGCCTTTGATATCGAGGTGCTTTTGATATTAACGATTTATTCTTAATTATTTATAGTTATTTTAAATTCCTATAAGCTTATAAGCCATAAATATGTATGAATATACATATAATATTCAATCTCAAGATCGCATGCGAGCATGTAACAAACAGATAAGATTGTACGAGTGTCTGCGTACTTTAAAAGGCAATAGGAGTAAGATGTTTGTAAGATATGAAAAACGTGACAAAAGAAAGCATATTTTGTTAAAATAATATTAAGTAATGACTAAGATAAAATTTTTGAAATGTATTAAATAATTTACATATTGTACAACTGTCCCTTTAGTCCTTTGGGCATAAATAAACCATATTTATTTAAAATCAGCTTCACGCTGCATACCGCGTACAGCAGGGTAGACAGAGAGAATTTAGTGTTAAGACACTCCGTTCGCCATTTTCCGCTGAATTCTAGGGATATTGCATGTTGAGTGGCGGAACTTAACGCCGCGCTGTACCTCGACACCAGAGCGAACAAATGAAAATATTTTACAATTACACTTTGTCTTTGAGTCACGACTGGCTGAGAAATTACTTTCTTACCATTTATAATTTCTCAATTTTCCTTTATCCGGAAAACGGCATCTTATATTATATATTTTTATATATGTATAAGAAATACATAACTAAATCAGTTTTTATTACACCAAGGAGGAAGTATTAAATATTATTTAAATTCTCACTCGACTCCCATATTCGCTTGATTGGATGATTGCCACATTGAACCAAACATAGGATAGAGATGGCTTTAATCATCCGCGATGTGATTTGATCATAAACACAGCTAGTTACAGCGAAAAGCTAAAACAACGTATATTATTCCAATAAATTCAATTTACAAGTCTTGCAAATAATTGTCACATGATATCTAACATGTTTAATGATTGGAAGAATTGTTTAGTACTTTTAAGAAACTATTAATAGTATTATACTTTTAAGTACGGTAGTATGAGTAACTATAGTTTTTTCTGCGGCTTCGTCCTCTAAGTCAAAGGTAAATAATCAACAATAACAGTGTTTATTTCAAGTGGTATTCGAAGTGCCCGTGGTGACTCTGACCACAGGTACATTGAGTTACAACAAAGCAAGTTACAGTACGGTCAAAAGGACGCGGCCGGCCTGAAGTTACATTTTTTTGATCTTTTGCGCATTTTTCACTGCGGGATATATTAATCAAAAGTAAGAAAAATCCTACAATCAAATCTGCGCATCATCATCATCATCTACAGCTAACTTCACGGCGGCCACGACTTGGTGACCGTACTGTAACTCGCTTTGGTGTAACTTAGTGTACCTGTGGTCAGAGTCCTCCGCTTTCCTCGATAAATGGATTATCCAACAGTAAAATATTTTTTTAATTCCAACCAGTAGTTCCTGAGACTAGCGCATGCAACCAAACAAACTGTTCAGCTTTATAATTTTAGTATAAAATTATAAATATTGAGTACTTTAAGAAACTGTTCTATATATATAAATGTATGTTAAGCAATTGCTACACTATATAAATACAGCTAACTTATCTATATTCAGCTAATTTATCATTAAAACGCGAAGTTTTACATGTTTTCATACGATAATTACAATACACATCATGCTTTTAAGCATTAAAGTGAATCATAAACATTACGCAATTACATGCAAAGTAAATGTTACATGAGGGATATATTTTTCAATAATAAAAAATATAAACAACGGAATAGTTTGAATACGATAGATCCCAAGTTGATTGTACCTGCATTGCGACCACTATTGCGGTGGCTATTCAATTTTGGAAAAATATTGTTGATATTTAATTGGAAAATGTTAAAAAGCAGTTGTGTAGACGCGGTGGTTACAGTTTCGATTACTGCTCGGGGAAATTTATTAATATTTAAAATATTTCCGTTTACCCGTCACTTAGCACGTAATACGTCGATTAAGGGCGTAAAATGTTAAGGTACGTAGTTTTTTTATTTTCTATTATAATGTTCAATATTTACAGTGAATATGAAACACATAAAAATTTCAAGCTGCTTGCAGCAATATTATTTGAAAATATTCCTGCATTCTTATATTGATAAAAATTGTGATAACTCGTCTTATTTAGGATCCCATACCTTTATAGGATCATTTTATCGTCTGTCTGTCAAGTCCATTTATCTCGGGAGCGCATGGAGGAATCAGATGAAATTAATGACAAATATTAAGGTTTACATGCCCTTAGAGCACATAAAAATTAAACTTGTAAGGCAACACAACCAAAAGATACAGGCATTTATGCATTGTTTTTGCTGCATTTTGTATGAAATTAGCCTTGTAATAAAAACCTATGGGATATTTCCCGTAGACTTTACAATACCAATAATGGAAAAAATCCCAAATGTAAAAATTTATAGATATTTTATAGAAAAAAATCATTACAAACTTATGTCTGTATTACATTTCATAAATAAGTGCATACACTCACAAACTTAAGTTTGTCTACTTTTATACATTTGCTTTTTTGGTTTGCTTGCTTCTTTATGTATTTGCCCTTATCACACAATCCTGAAACTGGTACAGAATTCTGTGTTTTTTTTATGATGCAGCATGTATTATGTAAATGTTTATTAAGATGTCATCAAATAAGTTTTGACTTTTATTTCATATTCTCATACAACGAAAAGATATAAACAAGGCAGTGGGGCAGCATAAAATATCATCATGTTAATTAGTTGTAGGTTTAACCTTTACCAGACTTCTAATATTACACTGTAGAGAGCCATTTTAATGGATGATTTAACACCCTTTGCCACATTTAAAATGTATTTATAAATAAAACAATACTTAAATAACTACTTTTAACATTTAAATGAATTAATATTTTCATAAGTCACAATGTCAAACTGTAGTCAATGGTTATGGTTATTTTCGATTCCCATCTTCATTTCCTAGTTCTGATAACAAACAGAAAAAATGGGGCATTAAGTTTCTCCACTCTGCATACAATACAAAAAGTTGGAAATGGAGTCACTTAACATTAGGTTCTATTCGTCTGTCCATCTTAAAAACCTTATAGCTTCACCCTCTTTTGCTCTTCAGCAACAACAGCAACAGCAACAAGCACATTATTATTTATTTCAAATGTATAAAATTAATAATTATGTAATAAACAATAATTATTCATTTACTGAACAAAAAAGTATATATTCAATATTTTTAGTTGGTAACCATAAAAGGTGATTTCATTTTTTATTTACAATCATAATAAGCAATGATCCAGGAAGTTAGCATAGCATTGTAAACATGATAGCTCTGATATCTTGTGAAAGTGTTATCATATTGTCAGTGATAAAGTAAAACTCCCTCTTGTATTAAATGATTAATAATTAAATTTATTGTCTTAAACATTTATATACATATATATCATTAGACTATATAAGTTTGATAATTACTATAATAATCAACAGGGGAAAAATGTCTGTATTATATTTAGTATGTGGGTATCTATAATTAAAAAGCTGTAGTAAATATGGAATTTTACTTACGCGTTTCAGCTCCAAGGAGTGGTTATAAAATCTGAGCAATTTGTCGACCAATGGCTTTACGGCGCGCCAAGCCCTTTCTTGCGTTATTGTTGATGGATCTGCGATAGCTTCACGAATTTCTTTACCAGCTCCTTTGTAACATTGTATTTCTTCTAAAATTTTGTCTGATTCCAAAAGAACTCTTTGTACTTCTTCATAAACATCGCGTTCTGTGTCAGTAGGTGCAGCATTTTCAAAATCTAAGAAAATATCATAGCGTGGCGAAGAACAACAATTCGAATCGTCTCGAGCTAATAGACTTAATAGTTTACCCATTTTGAATGTTATACAGAACGTTATTATTAAATTTAAAACAAATATCTCCTGGATAGCATTGACTGCATTGCCTAATAATGTATATTTATGTATAAGACACCTACTTTTATATAAATAATAAAAAAAATAATTGTTCAAAGAACTAAGTTTCACATTCACTATTTAAAACATTTTATTTTTATTATTCTTAAATAAACTAAGCGCTTTCTATAAAATACAACCGTACACCTTGAATAATATCTCACCAACTAAAGTGACATTGACAAGTCGGATATGAAGAAATACGATTATACCACCCACCCACAAAAGTGTTGCTAGTAGCCATTTGGCCAGTGCCAGTCGGGGTTGCTAGTAACTACAATTGACTCACGATTGTACTGTTTCACGTAAAAATAGTATAAAATTATTATTGAATGTATAACACTGATATTATATGTTTAAATTTGATATTTATTATTCTTATATTTTTACTATAAAATTTACTAATTTTATTAAATAATAATTGTGAGAGAGAGTTACTATTATGAATTAAAAGAACGTTTCACAAATAGTTATTTATAGTCTATACTCTATGTATCATTTGACATTTGTCTATATATAAATAAAATCAGACTGACGCTGTTCTGTTAGCGTAAACACCCGGCATGGCGATGCTCCAGCACCTGCATCACGGGCAGACGCCTCTACTCGGACTCCGTACGGAACAACTACGAGGTGTCGGGTCCGGATGAGCCGACACATTACTCCAACGCTGCTGCCTTCCAGCCCTCCACCATCGACCTGGTAGTACATAGAGGGTTTGATGCTATGGACCTGGAAGCCCTCCAAGACGCCTTCGGCTCTGACCATCTGCCGGTCTTGGTGTCTCTCTCGGGGAGGCTAACACTGGCTGGGGCTCCTCCGCCCAGTCAACGGATATCCTGGGACCGATTCGAGGCCCTCCTCCATCAGCGGCCTCCTATCTTAGAACCCCTAGACGACTCAGACAGCATTGAGCGACTCGAGTCAAATCTGACGTCCTCAATCCAGGAGGCGATGCGCGAGGCTTCGTTTCCTGTCTCCGCCCGCGCGCTACCATCTATTCCTAGGAGAATCCAGGCCCTTGTACACCAAAAAAGGAGGACTCGCGCTGACTGGCAAGTTTCCAGGGACCCCTGCCTCAAGAGGAAGCTCAATAGGCTGATTAAAGCCGCCCTCGAGAGCACGGCGGCAGACTCTTGGGATCGTCGCATAGCAGAGGCAAGCGACGACCAGGCTTCGCTTAACAAGTTGTGCCGCCAAATTACCAAAAAGAAGCCTCCGGTGCGCCCCCTCTACCACCCGGATGGACAACTCAAATACCAGGCGGAAGAAAGAGCCGAGATCTTGGCCGACTACTTGGCGACGCAGTTCAGGCCAAACCCAAGCGAGCGCCCTGAATTCCACGCCACTGTGGAACAGGAGGTGGAGCACCGCCTTCTCCACCCTCCTTTGCCCATGCCTCCGCCTCCCTTCTTCTCGCCATAGATGGTCAGGGCAGAGATCAAGAGGCTGAAACCGAAGAAGGCTCCTGGGAAGGATGGAGTCACCAACGCTGCCCTACGCCACTTGCCGCCCAAATACATCACCAGCTTCACCAGGCTCTTCAGCGCCATTCCACGCTTGGGATATTTCCCTCAGGCGTGGAAGGAGGGCCTGGTGATAATGATTCCCAAGCCAGGGAAGAACCCGAGACGCCCGGAGGGCTATCGCCCCATTACTTTGCTGAGTTCTGCAGCCAAGCTGTTTGAGAAGCTTACTCTCCCACTTCTCATGGCGCATCTCCAGCCGCGCCCCGAACAGTTTGGCTTCCGCAGTGGCCATTCAACTACACTGCAGGTGGCCAGAATCATCCATCTAGCTGCAGCCGCCATTAATAAGAACGTCTTGGACGTAGCCAGCGCGTTTGACCGCGTCTGGCACCCCGGCCTCCTCTGAAAGATCCTCAGGACTGGCATGCCTCACCACCTTGTGCGAGTCCTGGCCTCCTTCCTACAAGGCAGGACTTTCAGGGTGAGACTAGAAGGCTGCACCTCCGGAAGCCATCCAGCCACCGCGGGCGTTCCGCAGGGTAGCACCTGGTCTCCTGCGCTTTACGCCTGCTACACAGACGACATCC
>DWAE01001353.1:0-12032 GCA_018237945.1 Heliconius sapho
CATGCGGAGGGAAAAGATCTGATCCATACACCCTCTTCCAGGTCTAAAGCCTCCTGGGGCCTCCCACAACAGCCTTTCAGATCTCTCTTACAAAGTATCTGTGTTTGTTTATTCCGTAAAGCGTGACTATTGACAGTTGTAGGTTCAATTGACACACGACCCGATGAATTGCTTCCATTTTGCCGCTTCGGTAACACAAAAAGCGCGGTCGTTTGTTTGTATGTCTCTCAAATTGGGCGCAAAGCGGGGATGTGGCACATAGCGAGATACTAAAAAATCCCTTAAAGTTGAAAAAATAAACACAACCCTAGCTCGTGTGTTGTAAATCATCATAATGAGACAGTAGGGCCACCGGCCTGGCGGAGCGACGTCGCGCGTCACGCTTTATACGTATTTATTATTTATTTCTGAATATCTACAGATATTTATTGATTTGAAGAAAATTTTATTTATTTCAAAAAAAATGTTTTTATCACGCATGTAGTAGGATACGCAGAGGACACTAGTTCGAAGACACTTTGTTCCAGGCATTACTAATTTTACGAAACATTGTGTGTTTAGTAGTCCTACTGCCTACCCTGTTCTATGTGCTAAGATAAGAAAAACTAAGACATGCTCCAAACGAGAATCGAATACCAATACTAACTCAATACATTGTTAAGTTACATTGAAGTGATATATTAGATACATTACTGAAGCTTTGCCGGAACAAATGACGGAATGAACGGGACGAGTCAAGTTGTATATTACGGAGATTACTGTAGAATAGTATACTTGGATAGTATAACTTATAGTAGTGTAGTGGGATAGTGGGATTTAAGAAGGTAGGTTTAGATAGTGAGTTCAAAAAACAGAGAATATTCAATTTTAATGTACAAGGAAAATGCAATTGACGCTGTCGTTCGCTCGGCGACACAATGTGTGGCCGTAAACGCGACGGTTGTAGGTTTGATTGTCACCCGAGGAAATTAATAATTTAATATTTTTATTTCGCCACGCTAGTTATAAAACAGCGCAGCGTTGAGTTCCGACGCATATTATGGAATGTCTCGAAAATTAAGCGGAATGTGGAGAACCGTGTCGTGATACTTGATTATCTCGGTCTACCCCGCTATATGCGTGATACAGTGTGAAGATGCAAACATATTTTTTTTGAGTTTACACAATTATAATTAAATTAAAAACTAGAGAGTATAAATTGTATTTTGTTGAATTCAACACAGCAACACAAGCGCGGCGTTGAGTTCCGCCACACACACTTCGTACACCACCACACAACGTTTCGAATGAGCAGTATGAAACTGACAAAAAAACGGAGTTTCTTAAAAACAACCACAACATTTCAGGTAATACTGCCAAAACACGGCTTTATCAAAGAGAGCATCTTCGTCTTCCTTTTGTGTTGGTAACTTTGATAAAGATTGCAATGTTACTTGGGGTGGCTTTTTCATTTTTTATTTAGAATTTTTATTTCTTTGTCTAAAACTGGGGTACCTATTTATTTTTTGTCACTTTTTAGGATCACTAAGTGACCGCAGTGACAGTAGAGACTGACCAGTTACTAAAACAGAAGCAGATCCATATTAAACATCTTTTTTTACCTTCACGTCCAAATACAGCAACTTAGATAGTGTTAAGATTCCCCCTTCCTTCCTTTCTGCTGAACTTTCAAGACATTATGTGTTTAGTAAATGAAATAATATTAAATATATAAGCCGTGGTCGTGGCGCAGGGGCACAAGTGTGTGACTGTAAACGCGCCTGGTTGTGTGTTCAATGCCCACTCGAGGAAATTATATATATATTTTTTTATTAAAAAATAAATTAGGTCCACGGCAGAAAGTGGGGAATGGAGTATCTTAACACTAGGTTCCCTCTGCCTACCCTGCTGTGTGCGGGATCTAGCGTGAAACTGATTTATGATTTCCCCGTATAAAAATAAATTCCACAGCCATCGCGTTTGCAGTCACATTCTGTGCCACTGCACCACGAAGACTCAAAATTCTATGATTTCAAGTTTCTTATTGAAAAATCGGCAATACGCGGAGCAATAAATGTCTCAACACCTAGTGTCTCATTTCCATCTTCCCTCTGCCTACCCTGCCTATATGCGGGATACAGCGTGATTCAAATAAACAAATAGAATAGAGAATAGTGTGTCACCACTAAGTTTTCTCAACCTACAACAACATGGAGTAATTATAAA
This sequence comes from Heliconius sapho, assembly GCA_018237945.1. NCBI lineage: Eukaryota > Metazoa > Arthropoda > Insecta > Lepidoptera > Nymphalidae > Heliconius > Heliconius sapho. The sequence goes on from DWAE01001353.1 coordinate 2,206, forward strand.
AAAATGTAACCCCATCTAACCAAGGAAGAAGGCAAATTCCCATACAATTCACACTAAAGCACTTCAAGCATTCATTCCGTCATTTGTATTTGAAAATGCGTTAAAAAGCTCACAAAGATGTTTATACAAAACTCAACTCTATTCCATGGGACCAAGGTTCAATTCCCAGTAGGTGTTGTTGGGTAAATTGGAGAGCCGGATATCGTGAAAGAAAAGATTTACAAATGGTTTTACTTAGTGTTTTGAAATTTTAGCGTGTTTCAGTACAAAACTGGTGTTTAAAAGGCTTTCACTCTTCTTATAGGTAATAGGTTCTTTTTTTAGCGTCACTCTTTATTCAGTTAGGGCAGAGGGAACCTGGTGTTAGGACACTCAGAGCACACTTTGCGTCCTATTATTGAACAATTCAACGTCGCGTGTTTGTTTGGTTGAGCACACAAAACTCAGGACCTACTGGTTTATATTGCAAACTTTTTATACTGAACATTCCATTTGTCGTGGAAGGCTACAGGCTGTATATATATTTCTTCACGCACTTAATTCGTTTCGATGTCTTCACCGGAACCTGTACGTGAGCGCAGTTGAGAGTTGAAGTGTCCTATTAGGTACGCAGTATCTTAATATTAGGTTCCCTCTACCTACCGTGAATAGTATATACCAAAGTGAATCAAAGTCAAAGTCAAGTAGTTCTATCAAAATAGGATGTTACAAGCTTCATTATTTGAACGTCAATTAACTATTCACATAAAATATTATTACATACATAATAAAACTGTTACGACAGTTCTGCTATTCACAATCAATGTCTCTCAAATGAGTAGAAGCCTAGGGCCTAGGCCCTCTCTCTAGGGCCTGTTATAACTTTTTATTTATTTTATAAACTACAAAATTTGACCGAATAAACTAAAGTAATATTTTAGAGTTCCATATTTCAAAAGAAAGAAAACGGATACAATATCTTGGAGCGCGCAAAAAAATAAACTTTTGCGTTAAGGCAAACAAAAGAAAAATTCCTATATGATTTTTTTTATGGCATTTTGAATCAAATCGCTGCGTAATCGAACCTACACCTGTCGAGTACTTTCTGTGGAACTATTGAGAAAGTTGAGAAGAAAGTAGAATTTCCGATAATTGGCATTTGAAAGATATACTAAGAGAAGAAAAATTATGACAAACTCATGATTGTAGGTCTCATAATACACTTACGATCAATCCGATTTTGAAATTTGGCCCACCCTGTATAGGGATATATAAAATAGTGTTAATATTGTCGGTTTTTATAAATTGTTGCATTTGCGGATCAGGACGACTCACATTTGATCGGTTTCTTTTCCTTGTTGTTGCTATTTGACATTTAATCACTATTTTCAATGATGTCTCATATTTCGCGCTCTGTGTACTGTGTAGTCCCTTTGTAACAACCCGACAGCCGTCCTGTAAGCGCTAAAACAATATTTAGTATTCATAATTTTTACAAGCTTTTATTTGACTTGAAGAAAGAAATAAAATAAATATTTAACGTTTCTCTTACAACAAATGGATTTTTCAACGTTTCAATACTACTCGCCCTTGGCCGGGTTTTCTTATTAAATATCAAAATGTTCTATCTGAAATAAATTAAGCATTCGAAATAAGAATTATTCAGTCGTAAAGAAAATATAAAACGTTTCGCTGAAATATTTTGATTAAGAATAACTGAAGTGCAGAATTATTAAAAATTCTGACGATAATTTATTTACTTTTTATAGCGACGTAGACAAAGGTAACCTAATGGAAAGACACTGCTTTAACCACTTTTAAAATTATAATTTTCGTGACATTGCGTGTGGAATGGCGGAATTCAACTCCGCGTTTTGTTATCAAAGCGAAGCTGAGAAATACCTACCTATCCCGCACGTAGCGGGGTAGGTAGAGGAGGCCTAGGTGAAGTTAGAAATTTGAGTGCATTGCTTATTGAACGGCAGAACTCAACGCTGCAAAGTGTACAACAACACGCTGCCACTGCACCAAGACGGCCTCTATTCTTTATCAATGATATATACGGAATATATTCTTGTAAGGTTTACAACTCGAGCTGGAACGTGATGGAACTCCAAATCTTAAACGCTGAGTTCCTTCTTACACTTGTAAGTGGATTTAGTTTTTATCTTTAATATTGAAAAAGTTCGAGGAACTGAGTTTTATAATTTATATAACCGCGGCAAATAAGCCCGTCGTTGTATGAGGAAGCAATTTTATAATACACAAGAAAGCAAACGAAACGGTCAGAAACGCGACAAGTGCTTCCACGCCTGAATATGTACAATGTATGTTGAAATAGAATTATATTATAATTTTTAGGTTGTGTTTCTTATGTTTTTAAGTAGCGACTTGAGAGTGTGCCGCGTCTCTACAGCCACTGTCACTTGTAATTTAAGTGAAAATAATATTGGAAAAAAAAATCTAAAACTTCGTTTTTGTGCCAAACAAAATAATGATAATTCAGTGATAGTGATTTAATTGAATTCAAAAAGTTACATAATGTTTCAAGAATGTTTTCTTATGATGTTATCACGTAAAATTATCGTCCGAAAACCGACTCTACTGACAACCAGCTTTAACATTTGCGGTATGATAGATCTTTACCTTAACTCTCTATCCCTAAATAGCAGGATAGGCGGAAAGAATTTAGTGTCAAGACACTCCGTGTTCTGCTAATGTATATATACATATAAATTCATATGTACACATATATACTTACCCACATACATACACATATCTGTAAAACAACAACAAGTAAACTAAATAAGACTCTAAGCGATGAGCTCTCAAAGGACCGCGACATTTGATTGATGGATTATTTTTATTTTCTATTTCATCTTTCTAAGGTCTCTAGATTCAAGAAAGCTATAACTTAGTTACAATGTTACTATTTTTTTCAACTTCACGCTGCATGCCGCGTGCAGCGAGGGAGGGAACCTAATGTTAAGACACTGCGTTCTCCACTCACCGTCCAAGTTTCGAGACATAGAGTGTTGAGGACGGAATTTAATATCTATCTACCAGAGTGGCTAAATAAAAATGATTAATTTCCTTCGAGTGTGTTTTGAACCCACTACCCATCGCGATTGTAGTCAGACACCGTCCTAAAGCACAAGGATAACTTCTAATTAAAGAGATATTTTTTTTACAAAATGTGTACACGAAAAAAAAATTATAAAATGCTTCAGAGAATATGATTTCACAATCGTTTGTCTACTAATTTATCGATTTATCGACTAAAACTATTTTAAAGGTTATTTCAAGTCCGATAGGGTCCGTGATAAGGATACTCCATTGTCTCATATTGTTCAAATATTTAGGTGCGGCCATTTATCTGTATTAATATTAATATTAGTATAGGTACTTGTATGTATGTATATTTACACTTCTATCTCAGGAAATACTGGTTCGAATTAAGTTATTGAATTGGATCGTCTATTTATCTAGGGAGGCTTTAGGCGATATAAAAATTGAACTACGATTCTTCCAGTCAGCATCAGCATAATTTTGATGTTGTCAGTACCATTAAGTCTCATTTATTGTAAAATTCTTGTGGATCCTTTCAGTCTAACATTAAGTAACCATCTCCAGCGACATCAAAGTCAACTATTATTTCTGGTGCAGATGCCTGTTATGCTTATTTATTGCCGCACACAGCAGGGTAGGCAGAGGGAACCTAGTGTTAACACATTCCGTTCCCCACTTTCCGCCGTGTTGAATGGCGGAACTCAGTACCGCGCTTTGCCTCGACACCAGAGCGAAAAAATATAAATTTAAATAAATAGTTCATTTCCTCGAGGGGGGATCGAACCAACAACTATTCGAGTTAACAGTCACACTTTGTGCCCCTGCCCCTCGACTGACACTGGTTCTTTATCATTACTATGCTTAAATATTCAGTCAAAGTTGTTACCCTGCGGCTGAACGGCGATTGTAGCGTCAGATATAAATTTATGTATAGGTCATAGTGGTACTATCTGAAGTTTAGAAGTCGCGGTTAATTTATCCAATAAGACTAGCTAATTAATATATAACTATGTATGGGTTTGGTTGACGCAAAATAGAAACTAATTTGAAACAAAAAATGAAAAAAATAAATACTCCAACTCTTTGGAATGAAAATAAATACCATTACAGTTAATGATGCGGTCTCCGTGTGTAAGAGGCGCTATGTTTTAACTTCAAGACATCTCGGCGATGTTTTCCAAGGAACATTTTTTTTGTTTATTTTTTAATGTTTGTCTACAAATTTCTCGTAAACTAACAGTGAAATCGAGATGACGCTTTTTAATTAGGGTTACCTCTATAGGTTCATAGGTCGATTTTATATATTTTCTAAATAAGTATATATTATCTAATATGGAACAATTTAAACAAAGCAAGAATTCCTTAAAATTGTTTCAATAATATTATTGAACCCACTACAACCTTTATATATCAAAATCCAAAACATCTTTAATCTCAAATTCCAAGCATCAATTACTCCCAGCTCTACAATTTATTAGCAAAACAATTATAGAGATCGTAAATTTAAACTTACTTCAGTAGTTGAGAAACTATTCCGCTTTTGCCGAAACATTCAGTTTTATCCGACTGTGGCTGTGAAGATGTATGATATACCTACATACATCTATATATGTATAACACCTTGTTCCGTCATAACCCTTAACACGAATTATTGAATATTACTAGATTTTACGATACCTGTATGTATTTTAAGCATTCTTTCCTTAAGTTTACTTTTAAATAGAAAATGACTCTTTATTTCCGCAAAGTGATTACGAAACTGAACGCCGTTTTTATTTAACTTAACCGCGTTTATTGTAACCAGGACGCGGGCATAGTTTTGTTTTTAAATGATATAGGTGGTAATATTACAATATTAGTTTAACAAGCAAACATAATTTAAAAATATAAGAAAACACCAAGCCAAAATACACTACCTCGTCCTATAACATCTCAGTTTGCGACGGAGAATAAAAGGCACCTTGGGTCCGTCCGCTACGTCGGTAGTCCGTACGTCCTTATTTAGTTTTGAAGAGATTACGTGTTTTGGCTGCGGCGGCGTTGAATACCAAATGACACAATGACTCAAGTTCCAAACGAAAGCGGAGAACAGAGCGTCTTGTTTGATTACCCAAATAGAGCATGACATCTACTCCCAGGCTGACATCAGTACTAGCAATACATTGAAGTCAATATTATAAATATGAAAGTGAGGATAGACAAAAAAAATCGTAAAGGATAGATGTCCGTACTTTGAAGATATATGTAAAAGAAATTTTTTTTATTTTAATAGCGTATTAGAAGAAAAAGTGATATGTTTCGTCTGTTAGTAACTGCGTTTATTCTCGCTAATCTCAGAAACCAATTTAATTGCAATTTTCACTATTATATTAAGTGTTTGTTTTATTTCAAGTGATATAAAATAATAAATTAATAATTATGTTGTTCAAGCGGGCCAAGCCTCGAGCGGATCGATATGGTATTATATATAATAAATAACTATTATGATTAAAAAACAGCGGTATTGAGTTTCGCATCTATCTTCCATCGCTGATAAATGAAGGTATTTCCTCACTGGCTATTTCAAATTATAGTAAATAGGTAAAATATACTTAAAATACATTAGAATATTGTAAGTTTTAGGTTTATATTAAATAATCCCAGCACCATCTGGTCTTAGTAGAAAATTATTAATGTTTCGCGCAACTGACTGACAGATTGTAATTAATGGTTCAAATTTCCCGAAAATCGGAAATTTAATTATATCGTACCTAACTCTTTGGTGTGTTATGAGTTATAACCTCACACGGTATTATACATACACCGATATATGTCCTACAGCTTCGAGGAGTGGAGACATGGCATCATCAGAATGCGAGTTGCAGGCATTAGTCACCACTCTAAAAGAATGGAGTGAAAATAATGGTCTATGCTTAAATGCGAGAGTGAGTGGTAGGAGAGGCAGGGAGAGACCTAGGCAGATTTTTAAAAAATGAACACCTACGTTCCGCTCATCACGCGTCTGAAATGAATGTCTTTACACTAGGTTCCTACAGAATGAAGCTACAAAAAAGACAAATGGTATATTTATATAAATAATTGTATCCTTCCATACAGATGGCAACAGTGAAGTTTCCAAATTTACAGCATCCATTCTTCAGCGGCGCTACAATGAGATGTTATCTCGCGCCTCGCTTTAGCACCCTTGTACATTTTAATTTTATAACTAAGCTGGATTTGAAATAAAAAACCAGCAAAGTGTTGTCTTCATTTTATCTTTTACTAGTTAGTCGCCGCCCGTGGCTTTGTTTGCTCGAAAGGTTTTATTGGCTTCACGCTGTATCCCACACGTATTGCAGGATAGGCAGAGGCAACCTGGGAACCTAGTATTAAGGCCCACTCTGTTGCCATTCTTCGTTTCTCTGTTTCTCCGTTTCCACTCTGTGCCCATTTTGACACTTCCGTTCCTCACTTTTCATCGAATCCTTAAGAATTTGCGTGTTAAATGACAAATTCAACGCTTTGTTTCAGAGTGAAGAAATGAAAATATTAAAATATTTTCCGTCCGAGTTTCGGGCTTTCGTCTCTTAGTGCTGTCCGTGAGGTGTCTGATAGATACATTAGTAAAATATTGTTTAATTTACCAGTCGTTGTGCTGAGACACAAGTGTTGTTTGTGTGTTTTAATGGTAAAACAAGTGTTTTAATGGTAACAGAATGTCTTAACACTAGGTTCCCAGGCTCCCTTTGCCTACCCTGTTATGTGCAGGATACTATATAACACAAAAATATTTTTTCAATTCGACCCAAATGAAATTAGTGCGTTTCAACCAAATAAACTCTACAGCCTAATAATATTAGTAAAAATAATAATAATAACCTAGAAAGGTAAAAGGAAAATAATATGTTTAAAATATTCTATATAGTCTCGACACGATGTTGTGACATCCTATTTGCTTAATTATAATTAGGTCTCGATTTCGGCCAGCTTGTTGTTTCTAGCGCCGCCGTGTCTCGCCACCCCATCCAATTAATGAACGCCGCAAATTGCTAAACCTTATCTCCAAGTATCGACTTTATATAAACAATGTAGAGTCCAAAATGATTTTCTTGATCATCCCTTGTACTTAAATAAGGGTCTTTTATCAACATTTTCCCATTAACATCAAGTTTTGGAGAAATGATTCTTATACTTTTGAAATTGGGTCTAAATTTTGACAAAATACTATTTTTTTACATCTCTATGATAGTACATTGATTCTAAATAGTATACTTAAAAATCGGCTCTAACTGTATGTTAATAAAATTTAAATTCCAATACATACACATACTATCTTAAATTTTATGCAGATGCTATAGCTAATATAGATTCAAAAATCTACCCTCCAACCTACAAAATACGGTTAAAATTAGTTCGTTTTTTAAAATAGAGATGGCAGTACGCACGCGCGGCTCACTTGAGATGCTGGGGCTCGCAGTTAGGCTCAGTCTCGCGACGGTTGCTACACGCGACGTATGTGTCAGCTCCCACGCCGCGACAACCACCTGTTATACGCACAAAAATAAACACACGTAAAAATTAAATCATACACACAATTAATTATTTATTTATTATCTACTTCCAACGATTGAGGTAATTTTTTTTTTCACTTAAAAAGGTGGATTTTTATTTATATCCTTGCCCGCGTGTAATGGTTTATTGATTTTTTGTCGATTATTCTTAATCTGTTTATTTTTATTTTTAATCTGTGTCTAGGGACTAGTGATGGGATATTTTTTGTTATTGTGGCCCGCGGTTTCATTTATGTTTTACTTATATTCTGTAAATAGTTATTAATGTTTATTTTTCAATAAAGTAATATAGATAAAAAAATATAAGCACTTACAAATAATACAGAAAGTTCGTAACTTTTGACTTAAATTCTCAATTAATTAGTGATTTTTTACATCATTTACAATTATCCTTAATTATGTTTTTCCTCAAAAAACTAAACATTAGTATACAACTAATATGTTTTTCATATGTTTAATGGGTATAATTATCCTACTTTTATCAATAAATATAACAGTTTGAGGCTTTGAGGACATCGTCTAACTGCAAACGCGACGGTTGTAGATTTAATTACCACTACCGGGAAAAAATACTCATTTCCTCGCTCTGGTAGGAAGGCACAGTGCAGCGTTGAGCTCCACCAGTGTCTCGGTAATTGGGCGGAACTGCATTCCGCCTAGCGGAATATCTTACCAATATATTCCCTCTTCCTACACAGTAGTGTAGTAACGTGGAATACAGCGCGATACTAAAAAGACATGTTCATAATATATTTAGACAAAGACGCTAGCAACATAAATAAGTTGTAACAAGAATATCAGAATTTGGACATGGCTCGATGAGAACGTACGGCTTAGTGGTCAGAGCGCATGGACGGTTTCTGAAGAGGCGCGGGTAATTTTTTAAAGTTTTAATAAAGAATGTGTAGATGATTTCTATTATTATTATTATTACTTTTACGTTTCACGCTGTATTCAGCACATCGCAGAGTAGGCAGAGGGAACCTGGGAACCTAGTGTTAAGAACGGAGTGGGTCCCTTTATTTAATGTTTAATTTCTAGGACCTCGAATCGAACCCACAATCGCAAGTCCCTCGTTTGTGCCCCTGCGCCACGACGGCCTCGATATTTTTTATACTTATGATAAAACCGCGGCGTTAAGTTCCGCCACACGAGGCAATCCTCGAAGATTCGGCGGAAAGTGTAAAACTGAGCGCCTTAACATTAGGTTCCCTCTGCCTACGTTGCTATTTCTGGGATACAGTGTGAAATTCATCATATAATAAAACCTAACAGATTGGTGTCTGTACATAGAAAATATATAAAAAATATATATTGTTGACATTTTATAACGTAATTGAACCAAAAGCAATTATTTTTAAAATTTGTCAGTTAAAATTTGTATGTCAGTTTGTCTGTGGGTTTGTTCATGTTAATCTCAGAAATGGTTTTTACTATTTAGTTTTAAAGAATGTTGTTCGACAAAATTACTTTAAATAACTATGTTATTGAATTGGCTGAAACTTTACTTTTCAATAAGGGTATGGATGTTATGATTAGACAACGATATTAATGCAGATTAATAATCTAATTGAAGCGGGCGAAACCGCGAGCGGGTTGCTAGTATTTAAATAATATATTGTTTGAGAAAATGTATATTTTTACAGCCAACAATTATATTGTTTTAAAAAAATGCATATGTTTTTTTTTATAAATTTTATTTTAATTACTTTTGTTTTAAAATACAAACTATTGCTTTTTAATATGATTTTTAAGTGTAAATTTATTTGGATTGTATCTAAAATAAACTATTTGTTTCCACTGTTTTTTATAAACTATACATTATATATATATTTTTAAAGTTATGTATTCAACAATTAAAACTATCCTGGTTTTACCCTACATTTTCTCCATTATTGCACGCAAATAAATTTCAAAAGGCTTAAATCAATATAATAAATATTAATTAAACAGTGACTACATTACAGACAGCCAACCTAATGTAATCGACCAATTTTGCCCAAACATACTTAAACAACATTGAGGCGGTCCGCGAGTAGAATATGTAAACGGGAAAATAATAGAACAGTCTAAAAGAGCTATATTTCCAGTCGCTGGAGCTGGAGGAAATATAGCTCCTTTCGTTATTGAGTATAATTGTCAACTTGATACCTGTACAGACAGAAGGTCAATAAATAATAATAATAATAATAATAACACTTTATTGCACGTTTACAATTGGATTATACT
>DWAE01001354.1:0-12030 GCA_018237945.1 Heliconius sapho
TATATATATTTTAATTACCATTAAAATTGAACAACGTAATAATAATTATGAATTTAACGTAAAGATAACTTAAAAATTACTTTAAGAAAATTTTATTACAAGTTTATTAAGACAGAATTTAGACAGTTTATTAAGACAACATTTAATTTATAACTATTTCATACAACTTTCTTATATAAATTTATATTGTAAATGAACGAATGACAAAAATAATGGTTTACGTTCAGAATTGATAATTCTTATTTTTTTTCTTATGTAGGTATTTTCTTTTCTCAATAGTCAAGGTTGCTTACTACAACATGACATGTCCTTAATTGATTAAAATAACAAAACATTTGCTAGTATTTTTTTTTAAAAGCTGCTCAATAATTGCAAAAAACTGCTTACGTAATACTTGATCAAATCTATTCTTTATTAATATAAAGGAATCTTAAAAGGAGAAAATTTCGTATATACCCATATAACGTTAGTAAATTTAAAACCGACTAGAAAGATTAACACATCACCTACTTCTACTAGGTAACCATAGAGAACCAATTGTTTCCAACAAATTCAAAAGACAAAGAAACATTACGTTCTCAACAGAACATATTGAACTTCATAGTTTACATAATCCATCATTCAGAATTGTGAGGATTGAACCCTCAACCACCGCATCTCAATTCAGTCATTTGTTATTAACCATTTACACCTACCTTGATCAGATAAAGAGTTTAATGATATTGAATAGAATTTTAGTGATACAAAATCTTGAATATAACTTGCAAGGATAACACTTTCATAGAATAATTGAAGAAGATTAAAAGTAAATTGCTCCGGGCGATATTATCCATTAGGATCGAGGTCTGTCTTGTTATAAGATGATGTCATAGGTGCTAAAATTTGTTTAAGGTATATTACATATTTGAATATTGTCTTAGTTAAATTTAATTTATTAAATATCTTTAATAAGTACGGCGTTTAGTTCCGCGAGTTTACTCGAAGTGCTGCTGGTAAGTGCAGACTTTAGTATATTGATCTATTTTATTAATAATTATATGCAAAGCAACTATGTTTCATAAATATATTAAAACTGCATCGTTGTCTGTACTTGGAATATATGTATGAGCAAATTTTTGTTGTATTTATCAATGTAAGAAACTTTATGTCTGTTTGTCTGTGCGTGTGTGTGCACACAAATCTCGGAAACGATGTAACCAACTTATATGCAGTTTTCTCTATTATATTTTGACCAACTGCTAGCTTTTTTATTAAATGTGTCGACATTTTACTTTTCAATTAAATGTTGTTTTTAAAATAATAATATTATTAGAACACGAAAGAAGTTCAGGTTTATAAATAATTGTGTTTTTTAAACGAGCGAAGTCGCGAGCGGGTCGCTAGTAGGTACTTAAACATTATTGTGAGGAAATTTCGATAGAATTACATAACGTAAACGATCTTGAAATAAATGTTTTATATTTTTCACCTTGTAAAAATAAACTCAATATTACGTTATAAAGACTTTTAAATAGTATTGTCATAATATCATTGTAGACAAATTATTTAAGTTTCGTTTTTAGTTTCGAAACAAGGTTTAGGTTAGTTTTTGTTATAAAACATAAAATGCTGATTTACAATAAAATTAGGTTTTCTTACCCAATACTGAATCTTTTATTTCATAAATATATAATAGAAAAAAGTGTCTTATTTCTTTGAGATTAAAAACATGGATGGTATTTTTTTCTCGTGGACTGCTGACTTGGAATAGCCTTTTAGGTGAGGAAAGAAGAGAGTACCTTGTCTTTGAAGAATAAAATATCTATAGGTTTTTAATATTCTACATACAAAATGATAGGCAGAAGGAACCTAGAGTTCAGACACTCCGTTCCCTACTTTCTGCCGAATATTTCCAGGCGATGCGTGATGACTGGCAGGACTCAACGCCTGGCCTCGGCCTTGGTGCTAGAACGAAGAAATGAAAATATAAATAGATTCCCTCGAATGATGTTCGAACCCACAGTTATCGCGTTACAGTCACACCTTTGTGCCCGTGCGCCACGACGACCTCTATAAATTAAAGTAAAAGAAACATTAAAATTATTTAACAAATTAAAAATAGTTAAAAATAAATATCTGACGTATTAAACGCTAATGCACTTGGACGTTGTGTAATTCGCGAACACAGAGCAGTTGGCACGCTTTGTATTGATCAATTTATGTCGCGAGCAGAAAAACAAATCCAGAGATAACAATTACAATTACTTTGTAAGGAATGAACCGAATTCGATTATTTGTATCATATTTATTATACAAAAATACATTTTTTTTAAAAAAATATTCTTATTTAAATTAGTGATATTAATCTATAAGAAATATCAGCTTATACGAGATATTTATGGGTACAATTTCACCACTATAAATATTTATTATTTGAAAATTTGGATTAACAAAAATTTTTTCCAACTCTTATTCCCACAAAACAGGATAAATAGGTAAAACTAGTATAGAGACAATCCGTTCTACATTTTTCGGCTAAATTCAACACATTACGTGTTAAGTGGAGGAACTCAACTATTTGTGGTTTCCGCCACTTAACACTAATGTAGCGCGTTTTATATTGACAAATTTGCGGGTAGACCATTATTATTCATTTCCCCGTATTGGGATCGAAGCTACAACCATGGCGTATAGCGTGTAACTTTATAGTCAGAGACTTTACCACTATGCCACAATAACAGCGTAGTCATTGAGAAATTACTTGATGAAAGGTTTAATTTTTTCATGTTTTATCTGCAGCTTTTAATTTTAAGGTACGTAACGTAGCAAATATATTTAAAATAAATATACCTAACAAAACTTCATTTTACGTTAGAACGTTGAATAAAGTAATCGTTTTCCATTTTCTATGCTCTATGTACATAGTTTGAGATTCCATTTAAAGAGCACGTTTTATTAAATTTTCTCAAGAATAAAAAAAATTTCATAGTATCATCGTGGTTCTTTTACGATGTGTCTAACTAATGCATTGATAATTCTTTCAAGCTATAAATTCATATTCAAGTACTATGCTTAAAAGAACAGAATGTAAAAATATGTAAATATTCATATTTCAGTACGTATAAAACTACAAATGTGTATACTATGTCAATATTTAATAATTACATTAATTAAAAACAAAGGCTTTTTTGTACATTTTTAACGTAAAAAATATGAACGTTACAAAATTTGAACCTGCGCCTCTTGGAAACCGCACAAGAGACGCGGGTTTTATTAAGCCCGTTTCAAAATTAATGAACCGCTCAATATGTTCATTGAATTCCATTACCCATTTCAGATATCGTAACTTAATTTGTTAGCTGTATTACGATGGCTAATAAAGGTGAAATTTAGTCGTCTGTAAAATTTCAATTCCTTTAATAGATCCCGAGATACGTCTGGGGACTTCAATAGCGTGTGGTACGCCTTTGATTCAGATTCTAATTTGACAATTTAGTTATAGCTCGTCTCGCGTCGTGCTCCGTCCAATAATACTACTGACCTTACTGACGGATAAACAAACTTTAGAGAAGTATTAATTTAGATAACGTGAACGTAGTGAAGTGCTGGTTGGTTCGTGTTTTAAACAGTGTGCTGTTTTCGGATTTCATATAAAACTGTATGTATAAATTTGAAAGGTTATTGTGAAATGAATTAACAGTAGAGACGGTATTGATAAATAATAATAATTAAAGCCCTCGAGTGGAGATTGAACCCACAGTCGCTGTCGCTTTACAGACATGTCTTTGCGCCCCTGCGCCACGACAGATTATATTATTATATTAATAATACTTACTTAATAGTAGAATTATGAGATTTTATATTTTAATAAACAATAATATCATTATTTCTTTAAATTCTTACAATAAACTTTAACTAAAATGAAAACAAAGTCAAACGAAGCATTTCTCTTAATAAATAAGCGCTCTAGAGCGTTGCTAACGATACTTTAACCATGAGCTCAGTGAATACATAAGCCCATGTGTTCCAGAAACAGATTTCTTTCATCTAAAAAGTCAGAATGAATGTGAATGCATCCAGTGAAAGGGCAGAAAAAAGGTCATCAGACATATAAGTCATGGTTACCCTAATCTGAGTGTCAAAACACTCAGTCGCCTTCACTCTGTCAATTGTCTAGGGACTTAAAAGGTAGAGTCTATCATAAATTAATATATTCAATCGATAGCTATTAACCCTATATGTATAGAAACCTCAAATACAGTGTCGAACCAATATTTCGACATTTCAGTACTTAGTGTCGCATTAAGTTGTTAAATTATTTATGTGTATCTATCTACCCGCAAGTAAATATTTGTAATGCTTACCCCAGTGACATTTAGTATGAAACATGAAAACGCTTCTAAGTTAAGAGAAAACTTAGCAACAAAACCATTTAAGTTTTACAATTCTTATGAAGTTAGTGATGTATCTGCAACTGCATTAACGTGAAGGACGAACATTTTATAAAATTTTGTGTTTGACATGTTGTAAATGTAGCTTGAAATGAAATTACTGAGTAATGAAAGTGACGTTTAATGCTCTTTGTGTCAATTAGAACAGGTTTTAAATTTTCTATTCCGTTTGAAATCTATCTACCTTAGCCTTTAATTGTGTTGTTTTAAATAACGTTGCTAGAATTTGGTATAATTTTAAATAGTATCAATATTTATAAATTGCTGTCCCTAATATTAGGAAAATACTTTTGATTAATGTAGGGAACTGCGTGTCTTAACATTAGGTTCCCTCTGTCTGCCATGCTGAATGTCTTTAAATTGAAAATTGAAAATGTTTTCTACTATGTATTATTAGATCTTTATTATTAGCAGCCAAAATATATCTTAAAACTCCATTGTGAAACTCAATACTCCTCAATTCCGATAATGCGTAATTTTAGCGTTATCAAAATTTATGATGGCAATCTAACAGAATGCCTTCTAAATAAAATTTGTGTCGAGAATTCCCATCTTGACAGACTTCGATAAAAAAAATCATGAACCTGTTGTAAATTAACACTTTAAAAATGCTGACTTTTTGTATATTCTTAGGGGACTTCCCTGGACTAACAGGAAATTGCCCTTAAAAGAAATTCGATGAGTATAAATTTCTATAAGTTACCTAATGTTACGTTTTGAATAGAATAAAAAATCTTTTTTACCTGACATAAGTGCTTTAAGTACTACATAGAGATGTCAAAATTTTGTAAAAATAATAACAGTCATAAAGTATTATACTTCTAACCTGACAAAATTAAGGAGAGCCCGTCGTAGTGCCGTAGGATAGTGTGTCACGGTTTTTAGGTTCGGTACCTACTCGGGGAATGATTATTTTCATTTACTCGCTCTAGTAGACAAAAGAAGGCGTTGAGTTCCGCCACTCATACGCAATACCTACCTTAGAACTAGGCTCATTTTGCTCACTTTGTTGGGTATATGATCACAGACCGCGATATGTTTATATTATTTCAATACAATCAATGCTAAACTATATTTTTTTAACTACTTCTCTAATAATGAATCTACTCTTAAAAAAACAGATGTTGTGAGTTCATTTTCCACTCCATGAAATGAAATATTTAATATTATAATTTTTTTTCCTTTTCAATGAGCGGCATTGCCTCCAGAATTTAGTAGAAAGTGTCCTAAGACTAGGCTCACTCCCCCTGTTATATGCGGGATACAGCATGAAGCCGAAATAATAACAACTAAAAAAGATACCGACAAATTGAGAACCCCCTCCTGTATTGAAGTCGGTTAAAAATAGCTATTTAACATTAAATGAGTTCAAACAAGTTCACGTTAACTCATGCGATCGTATCATATAATTGCCATTACGGAGGTTCCAAAGCCTCATTAATACAAGTGATTTTGCGAACGATGCAATCGCAAACGAATTTTCTATGTACACAACCAATAAAAATTCTACAGCCCGTTCTGATGGTGATATTATGCTAGTAAATATGTTTGAGGCCAGTCGTGGCGAAGTGGCATGAAGTGTGACTGTAAAACCGACTGGTTGTGGGTTCGATCCCCGCTCGATGAGATGAAATTTGTACTAAAATTTGTATTTCCATTTCTTCGCTCTCGTGTCGAGGCTAAGCGCGGCGTTGATTTCTGCCACTCAGCACGCAATGCTTCCAGAATTAGACAGAAAGTGGGGAAAGGAGTGTCTCAATACTAGGTTGCCTCTGTCTACCCTGTTGTATTCGGGATACAGCGTGAAGCTGATCAATATGTTTTACTAGAAACCTTTAACTTTGACCAATATCTTCAAGAAATTTGCCAAATTTATGAAATTTTGTAGAAGCTCAGTTTTCTTTTTATATAGAGAAATTTTATTGCTAATCCAATTTTGGGGACTTATTTTTTATGATCCTATGGAATATGCTTATTTTTTTTTTCACATTGTATCTTGCACATTGTATTGTAGGCAAAGGGAACCTAGTGTGAAGACACTCCGTTTTTCATTAATTTACTTCCGTTGCCCACTTTCAGAATTCTAGACGCATTGCCTGTTCAGTGGAGAAACTCAACGAAGCAAATTTTTGCTTTAGTACATCTATATCTTATAATTCTTAGGTATATGAACCTAAGAATTATAAGATTGTTTTTAGTAGATTTACACAAAGACTTGCTTTTATCATCTGAAATATATTTTTCAATGTATTTTCTACAATCTTAAAATCTCCGTTTACATCACAACCATAACTTATCAAGAGCATCATCTATATTTCAAACAACATTGTTTCCAGTGAGTTCAACATCGCAACCTGCTGACATAACCTCTATAAATTTCAATGTCATGAATACTTAAAATCCAATTTAAAATCTGTCATTATTCTGGTAATTAGTTCAAACGGTTTTATCTTTTCGTGCCATATTAATTTTACGGTACACTATCCAGACTTTCTATTATAAAAATGACTTTAAAATTTTAAATGTATGGCCATTTTGAGTTAATAAAATCATGATATGAATATGCATTTAGGAAATCATAAATAGGAAATAATGTTTTTTTTTCAGCGTTAAATAGAAGGGCGAAGGGGATTTAGTTTTAAGACTCCGTTTTCCACTTTGTGCCGATTTTTTTAAGTATTGCACATTATGTAGGGAGTTCAACACCGCGTTTTTGTCTTGGTAAAAGAGAAGAAATAAAAATTTAAATAAATAATAATCCATTCCCGAGAGTGGAAATCGAACCCACAACCGTCACGTTACAATTACACGCTTGTGCCCTTGCGCCTCGGCTTCGATACTTTTAGGAACATCGATGTGGTCTTTCCTAAATACCAATAACCAATCAAAAACCATTTGACTTACAACCGGAAGATTCGATCCTTACAGAAGAACATTTTATAAAGAGAATAAAATGTTCTTAATATAAATAAGATAAATAATTTACATAAGAAAATACAAAACACGACATTTGATTTTATCTCATAAAGCGTCCAAAAAACGCAGTTCAATAACTTAGTGTTAAAAAATAGTAGTTACATATTACATACATCCAATATAAATGTATAATATACATATGAATATAGAAAAACATCAGGTCCACGTTAAGGCTGCTTTTGATGTTCGATTGGTATGGAGGGAAAATTTTCAATTTCTTTTACAAGTACTTATTGCGGGAAAAATATGGCATCTCGATGTTGTTGGGTGAATTCGTTGACATGGAAAAAGTCATTCAATCAGAATGGATACAGGAACGGATTGGTGGTCAGATAAATCGCCGATATAATAATGGGTTTCCGATTAAATTGAACTAGTTTATATTATTGCAAAACGATTTACTTTCACATTATGGTCACATTATGAACTTACACCCAAATATTATTGGTATATATCTATATTTTTAAACATCATATCTTCTTAAATTTGTTTGTCTAATAATAAAATGTGTATATTGGTATGGAAACGTTATATCGATGTTTCGTTCTCAAGGCTATATCTAAAATAACCTAAGAGCTAAAAGCAAATAGACACCTACTGGTTAATTTTTAACCTTTTGCAGGCGTAGCTTCTTATTTAAAAGAGTGTTCAAATTCAACACATGAAATAAAAAGACTTTTTAATAGAAACAAAGTGCTATCGCTACTAAAACGTATTAGAAGTGATACATTTTTTATCAAAAAAACCTCATTTATTGACAATATCATTGACAAATTAGATGAAATCGTTTATAATGATGGATATTTTCAATAAACGATTTCATCCAATTTCTTCCAAAATTCGGTTTCGATACTGTTTCACTCCACAAATTTGAGCGATACATCAATTGTACCCTAATAAAGCTTAAAAGATGATGATGATAAATTACTCAGAATATTCAACATAAACTATAAATATACTTATAAATTCTCCATTAATCTTGGAAAGGCGATTTTTTTACGGGAGCAACAAATGATGCGTAAAAAATAAGAAAAATAAAATATAAACAAAACATTTTCTGAAGACTGAAATCAGCGGAATATAATTTATACGATAAATAATTCGGTTACAAGTTGGTTTAGTCCAAAGTAATATTTAATAAAACACAGTTTATAAAACTCAATAAAACAGTTGCAAATTTGATATCCCTTCTTAATAGACTATCCATTTACTTTTCTTCGCATTTATAACTTGACATCAAAGACTTGCAGACTTTTTTAATGATTCTCCCTCGAAGGAAATTCCTTCGAGAGGGATTATTAAGTAACTTTTCTCAACTACTTCTGTAATTGTTATAATTTTTATAGCGGGTATATAACAGCACAATTATCTTATATTTATTGATAATTCAGTTTCGTAACGATATCCTTAACTTAGTCAAGATAATTATGAATATTGGATATAGTTAGTTAGTATTTTTGCGATTAACGAAATGAACTTAATTGGCTTTACACTTTATTTCTTGTTACAGTACCGCAACAAGCTAAATGAGCAGCAGAATGGTAGGTTAACAGCGCAGCGAGCAGCGTTAGGTGCACGACAAGAAGAGATGCGTAGTATAGATCGAAGAGTTTCAGAGTTGCAAGCCAGGTTGCTGAAAAAGAGAGCACTCAATCGACAACTTGCGACTGCACATCGACAACCGCAACCACGGTAAGGGAAGAATTTTAAATTACAAAAGATAATATTTTTATTCAATCGTCATATCTTCTTATATTTGTTTGTCTTTATGATAAAAATACTTTATCATATCTATTATAAAAATACAGGAATGACAAATAATCTCTACGATATTCTTTAAATATCTTAGACCTGCCTAAAAGAAAAATAGAATTAGATTAAAAAAATATATAAACACATTATATATTTTACATTTACATTTCGTCAATAGTATTTAAAGTTATTCGATAGTATTTAAAGTTATTCATCATTTCGTAAATTTGAATTGAATTTGATTGCTCCATCAAAAATAAGCAAAACAACTGAAATATATTATAATTTTACTTTATAATTGAATGTTTCTGCTCATTAACGTTTCCCTTCCACTTCGCAATATCTAAAAGCGGTATTATAAAATACTTATTTAAGCATTCGAGAGTTATCTTAGGAGAAAATAAACTCAATAAGCCTGCTTAACTTGAGCGTCCCTTTACTGACAATACTGAGAGAAAAGCGTCATTTGTAACTAAGTCGTCTTATTTGTCTTATACTTTTAAGCTACTAACAAGAAAACCAAACCAAATTGGATTTTTTTCCACATTTTAATTCTTAATTACTTAGCTGTATCTGTTTAGTTCTATTTATTAGAAACGTGTCCTTAATTTATTAGTGTTCATTTCCAGTTTTATTAAATTTATATAATTAAGCCACATATAATAATTATATATAATCCTTAATAAAATAGATGAAATAAATTATACTTTTTTAGTTAATTTAATTTGGATATGGCGCTTAAAATTTACAATGAGTTTATTATAGAATAACATTGCTCCATTGCGTTACATAACTTAAACTCAAAAATTATAAAGTAAAATCAACTTTACGCTGTATCCCGTATAGATCAAAGTAGGCGGAGCCTAGTGTTAAAACACTCCGTTCCCCATTTCCCGCCCAATTATGGAGGTATTGTGTGTTGAATGGCAGAACTCAACGTAAACAAAATGTAAACGTAAAATAAATTTAAGTAAATATTTCATCTCCTCGAGTGGGGACCGAACCCACAACCAGTCGATTACAGTCACACTTTGTGCTCCTGCGTCAGGACTGGTCTCAAAAAATAATGCTGAGATAAAAATATTTCAGGTCAAATAATCCTACGCCAATGCAACAGCTGCCGAATTATCCAGCCGGTAATAATGCAGTGAACAGTCAACCAAAGAATCAACAAGCTAGAGGGAATGTAGCTGCCGTGGAACCCTACAATCATGTTCCACATGCGCAAAGCATTCATAACAATAACTTTCAAGTGAGTTACAATAAAATAAACCTACTTTAAAAAAACCGTATTAGTTATAGTTTATACAAAATATATACAAAAGTTAACGCTATTTTATATAAATACAAATAAAATTAATTTGTATGTATTTTTTTAGGCTATGAAACAAAATGCTATTCAGAATAGCATGCCGTTGAAACAGCTGACGCAAAGTGACAATATACAAAGCCATTTAACCCAACAAGAAGCTCATTTCTTACAACAAAAGCAAATGTTAAATCCTATTTATAATGGTAACTACCCTCATATGCCAAGCGTACAAGACAATCAGTACCAAGGGCAATACATTAATAAACTTGAAAACAATGGATTCAATCATGTACAGCAAGGTATCACAAATGTTTATGATCAAAAAACAATGTTTGATCATATAAATAAATATTCAGATTATTCCAAACAACCTCAATATAGCCCAAATAGCACTAGTAGTTCAAACAGTAACCAAACTGGTAAGGATCAAAAAATCAATGAACAAGAATTTCCTCCAGAATTTGCCGCAAGCAAATCTGATCCTAAATATCAAACATTGCCATATAATACAAAATTTCCACAAAATAATAACGTCAAATTAAAACAGCCAGAAGTTAATGGGAAAGGTAATGAACAAGATTTGAAGAATCCGAATGCAGCAAACGTCAATCACATGACGGTACACTCGACTCCACTCTCGGTTGTAAATAAGAGTTTGGCAACTCCCTTAAGCCAGAATGAAACGACATATCAACAAGAACATACATATCAACTACAAAAATCTGATTCATCAAGTAGATGTAATCAAGAGGGTAAAGAAAATCATGCATATCCACAGAATTCTAGGCTTAGTCAAAATAATAGTCAAAATAACGACAGTTCTAGAAATAGTAACAACAAAATTCAACAGAGCAGTATTACAAAGGGCAGCTCTCCAAGTTTGCTAACGACTTCTGCCAGCAGTTCTATCGGATTTGGGGTAAGGAATTATATCATATACAATCTCATTCAATCATTAAAATTTTCATTTTAAGTATGCTTTAATCATTAGCTATTAACGCCTACATTTGTAAATATCGTCACGAATCATTCATTACAGAAGCCTGTATCGAGTGTAGCACCGACATCGGTTCAGGTCTCGAGCGGCAAACCATCACCCATTTATCAGACATCTTCAACAAAAATTCAACCAGTTCAACCACAAACTGTCCAGACTCAAAGTATAACTGTAACTTCATCGAATCATTTAGCTAGTAATGTGGTAAATTCTCAACCTCAGATGGTAAGGAACACGGCGTCAGGGCTCTCTGCTGGTACTCCGAGCTCAAACTTCAGCAACCAGAATGCATCGTCGCAAAGTATATTGCTCTCTCCACCTCAAAGTGCTAGTACCCCCCTTTCAACGCCGGATGTTAGCAGCACCGACAAATCACCTAAGCCAGCTTTACCACCTAAACCTACAATTAAAGTAAGTTTTGAATATTAATTTATAAGGTTAATATTAATTTTGATGACTTTTTTGTTCCAAATAGATATTGGCAATTTATATATTTTATTTAATCATCAATTTAATCAGCTTCACGCTGTATCCCGCACACAGCAGGGTAGGCAGAGGGAACC